>SRMA01024818.1:383880-588872 GCA_007224835.1 Danionella cerebrum | reverse complement strand
CTTCTTCTTCTCTTTTCCTACGTCAAAATTTTACAGAGCTTCTCCTCCTAGCCCGCTCGAGCTACAGCCACGAAACTTTCCACGGTCGTCCAAGCTGTTCCCACTCGAGTTGCTATATCTCTTCGGACCGATTGGACCAGCGGTTTCCGTATAAATCGCGAATTTCGGGCCAAAAATCGCCCAAGTCATTCCCTATGGGAGCCCTAGAGTGGTGATGTCATCGCTCACTCTAACTTTGAGTAAGCTCAGTCTTGTTGATACTTGCAATGTTTTCTCAACTAAAAATTAACCTTTACACACACATTTTATATCTAAATGGTAGAGATTTTTGTCCTCTTTCAGTTGGTGCTGTTTTCATTTTTTTTTTTTTTTCGGTTTTTACTCCAGGTGGCCTAAACCACAAGGAGTGCACTTAATTGCTCCATTCACCTCCATTCAAAAATTCTGGTGGATTCTGTTTAAAATCTCAGTCGCAGGCTATTTTTAACTCGCCATAAATCATTCACACTTTATCACAGCTTCACAAAATTTACACCATTCTCTTCCTTAAATTCTTGGGATTCTAACAGTAAAAGAAATATTTCAATACCTCTGTTCATTCTTTCAGAATGTTTATTTGTTTGAGGGTATGGATTTCTCTAAAATGAGCAGTTGCACAGAATCAAATGAAGGCTATTTGTAGCTCGCCATAATTTTTTTATTTCTAATCACACCTTCACAAAAATTACAGCATTCTCTTCGTTAGGGTCTTCTGCTTCTTACAAAGAAAGAATCATTTCGATATGTCTTACGGTTCTTCTATAATCTTTATTTGTTTGAGGCATGGAAATCGGATTTTCTCCAGCAGATTTGCCATCGTTTGAAAATCTGACAGTTGAGTCAGCTGGCTCGTTTGAAAATCTGGCAGTTGATAACTCCAGGTGCAAGCTGATTTCAAATAAGTAGGTCAAAGGTGTCTCATTGACTTTCAATGGCCCATTGAAATGAATGGAGCATGAACCCCATATATTCTAATGTAAAAGAGCTTCTGTAATTGATTGACACTGGAAAGTCATACAAGCATTAAGGAAGCAAATTACTTATCCAGCCCATCATTGCTTGTGAATTAACATAAATTAATTAAGCCACACCCACTTTTTGACATAACTTCAATGTCAAATATCTTCTAAACGGAACACAGTAGAGACATGGGGGTTGCTTTATATTATTCTAAATGAAAAGTAGATTACAACATGATGTCACTAACTCCTCCATAGCAAACAAATTGTTTACCATAGCAACTATATAGCCACATCTCTATCTTAGCTTAGGAAAATGCTAGAGACTTGGGGCTGGTAAGCTTCACCCATACTGACAGCTGAAACATATTATGTTAATGACACCTCCATAGCAACCAGACTGTTTACCATAGCAACCAATATGGCATGTCTCTATCTCAGCTTAGGAAAATCATAAAGAGATGGGGGCTGCTGTATTTTACCCGTATAGATATGGGGAGCAATATATTAGGTCAGCGACCCCTCCATAGCAACCAAACTGGTTACCATAGCAACCAATATGGCGCAGCTCTATCTCAGCTTTGGAAAGTCATAGAGACATGGGGGGGGATGTATTGACATGGGGAACAATGTGTTAGGTCACTGACCCCTCCATAGCAACCAGACTGGTTACCGTAGCAACAAATTTTGCATGTACCTATCTCAGCTCAGGAAAATCATAGAGACATGGGGGTTGCTGTAATTTACTCGTATTCATATGGGGAACAATATATTAGGTCAGCGACCCTCCATAGCAACCACACTGTTACCATAGCAACCAATATGGCGTATCTCTATCTCAGCTTACGAAAGTCATAGAGACATGGGGTTGGTGTATTTTACTCGTGTTGACATGGGGAACAATATGTTAGGTCACTGACCCCTCCATAGCAACCAGACTGGATACCATAGCAACCAATTTTGCATGTACCTATCTCAGCTTATGAGAATCATAGAGACATGGGGGGTTGGATTATGTTATTGTTGCGGAACTGACAACATTTAAAGAAATAGGTATTAACGGCACCAACACAAGCCAACATCGAAGTTTGCGTGCAAACTTTAAAATCTAGTTATTATTATTCTTCTTCTCTTTTCCTACGTCAAAAATTTACAACGCTTCTCCTCCTAGCCCTTTCGAGCTACAGCCACGAAACTTTCCACGGTCGTCCAAGCTGTTCCCACTCGAGTTGCTATATCTCTTCGGAGCGATTGGACCAGCGGTTTCCGTAAAAATCGCGAATTTCGGCCCAAAAATCGCCCAAGTCATTCCCTATGGGAGCCCTAGAGTGGTGATGTCATCGCTCACTCTAACTTTGAGCAAGCTCAGTCTTGTTGCTACTTGCACTGTTTTCTCAACTAAAAATTAACCTTTACACACACATTTCATATCTAAATGGTAGAGATTTTTGTCCTCTTTCAGTTGGTGCTGTTTTCATTTTTTAAAAACACACGGTTTTTACTCCAGGTGGCCTAAACCACAAGGAGTGCACTTAATTGCTCCATTCACCTCCATTCAAAAATTCTGGTGGATTCTGCTTAAAATCTCAATCGCAGGCTATTTTTAACTCGCCATAAATCATTCACACTTTATCACAGCTTCACAAAATTTACACCATTCTCTTCCTTAAAATCTTGGGATTCTAACAGTAAAAGAAATATTTCAATACCTCTGTTCATTCTTTCGTAATGTTTATTTGTTTGAGGGTATGGATTTCTCTAAAATGAGCAGTTGCACAGAATCAAATGAAGGCTATTTGTAGCTCGCCATAATTTTTTTATTTCTAATCACACCTTCACAAAAAATTACAGCATTCTCTTCGTTAGGGTCTTCTGCTTCTTACAAAGAAAGAATCATTTCGATATGTCTTACGGTTCTTCTATAATCTTTATTTGTTTGAGGCATGGAAATCGGATTTTCTCCAGCAGATTTGCCATCGTTTGAAAATCTGACAGTTGAGTCAGCTGACTCGTTTGAAAATCTGGCAGTTGATAACTCCAGGTGCAAGCTGATTTCAAATAAGTAGGTCAAAGGTGTCTCATTGACTTTCAATGGCCCATTGAAATGAATGGAGCATGAACCCCATAGATCCTAATGTAAAAGAGCTTCTGTAATTGATTGACACTGGAAAGTCATACAAGCATTAAGGAAGCAAATTACTTATCCAGCCCATCATTGCTTGTGAATTAACATAAATTAATTAAGCCACACCCACTTTTTGACATAACTTTCAAAGTCAAATATCTTCTTAACGGAACACAGTAGAGACATGGGGGTTGCTTTATATTATTCTAAATGAAAAGTAGATTACAACATGATGTCACTAACTCCTCCATAGCAACCAAATTGTTTACCATAGCAACTATATAGCCACATCTCTATCTTAGCTTAGGAAAATGCTAGAGACTTGGGGGCTGGTAAGCTTCACCCATACTGACAGCTGAAACATATTATGTTAATGACACCTCCATAGCAACCAGACTGGTTACCATAGCAACCAATATGGCATGTCTCTATCTCAGCTTAGGAAAATCATAGAGAGATGGGGGTTGCTGTATTTTACCCGTATAGATATGGGGAGCAATATATTAGGTCAGCGACCCCTCCATAGCAACCAAACTGGTTACCATAGCAACCAATATGGCGCAGCTCTATCTCAGCTTTGGAAAGTCATAGAGACATGGGGGTTGATGTATTGACATGGGGAACAATGTGTTAGGTCACTGACCCCTCCATAGCAACCAGACTGGTTACCATAGCAACCAATTTTGCATGTACCTATCTCAGCTCAGGAAAATCATAGAGACATGGGGTTGCTGTAATTTACTCGTATTCATATAGGGAACAATATATTAGGTCAGCGACCCCTCCATAGCAACCACACTGTTACCATAGCAACCAATATGGCGTATCTCTATCTCAGCTTACGAAAGTCATAGAGACATGGGGGTTGGTGTATTTTACTCGTGTTGACATGGGGAACAATATGTTAGGTCACTGACACCTCCATAGCAACCAGACTGGTTACCATAGCAACCAATATTGCATGTACCTATCTCAGCTTATGAGAATCATAGAGACATGGGGGTTGGATTATGTTATTGTTGCGGAATTGACAACATTTAAAAAAATAGGTATTAACGGTACCAACGCAAGCCAACATCGAAGTTTGCGTGCAAACTTTAAAATCTAGTTAATATTATTATGATTTGACGGGTATACAGCATGTGATTTAATTTTTTTGTTTACAGCATGTGATTTCATAGACAGACATTGAGGAAAAGCACCTATCATAAATAAATAAATTCGACTATTAATTTTGGGTCTAGAAAGCTCTTAAAAGCGTAACAAATCCTGGAAGGGAAGCCGAGTAAGTTGAGAGCCAACCAAACACTGTGTGAGTTGGGTCTTAAAAATGACCATTAGAGCCACGAGAGAGGTGTAGAATAAATAAAAAAAAATTAGCCGATGTCAGATCTGCAGGGAATCTTAATATACAACAACCACCTTCTGGTTATCTCTGCTGTGTGGGATGCAGTACAGGGATGTGCGGTCTTCAGAATACGCTGGAGAGGGACATGGGGAGTGGAAGATATGAGATTTACTGGAAGGAAATAGCTTTAGTTGTTAAAGATGTGGAAAAGGCACACGCTGAGCTGCTGCCTTCCCTTCCCCCGAGAAGAAATTAAATTCACTCCAAGTAGTCGGTTTGATACTGAAGCCACAGTCCCAAGGAATGTGTCACCGAGTCAAACATTTGGTCGGACAGATATGCAACTGTCCTAAAAGTCACACCTTAAAACAATCCATCAATAAGACTCCAGATTTCCTCTGATATAGCGCTGGATAAGAGAATCAGACTATGTTGGCTTGGGGTCAAATTTTGTAAAACTGAAACTCAAACTGAGAATCTCATAAAACCTTCAAACACACTAAACTTGTGGAGGTTATCAATCTGTGCATGGGCTTTTCAAGCACTGTGCAAAAGTATTGAACTCCAGGCTTTAGAAGAGATTAAATATTGACCATTGACTTATAATGACCGTTGAAAATAAATGGGAAAGGCAACAAAAATGTATTGAAAATAAAACATCAAACAGAAATGTGGATTTGATTGTGTTAATCATAGTAACAGCTCCCTAGGAACCAAACTGTTTACCCTAGCAACCAAATGGAATGAACTCTATCTCAGCTTTGGTACATGATAGAGACAGGGGGGTTGATTTACATAACATATAGTGACAAATACAACAACATATTGTCATAACTCCTCCATAGCAACCAATTTGGGATTTGTCTTTCTCAGCTTTGGAAAATCATAGAAACATGGGAGTTGATTTATTTCAGTCATAGGGACATGGAGAATATTTTATTACGTCACTGCCATAGCAACCAGGCTGTTTACAATAGCAATCAACTCTGTCTCATATGGCATATCTCTGTCTCAGCTTAAGAAAACTGTTAATACAGTGAACCCTCATTTATCCCTGGCCGTGATAGCTGAAAATCTGAGAAGTATGGACACCAGTATTTATTTAACAGGTATTCAGTAATCAGACTTTCAAAACCCTCCCTTTACATAGTACTATTAACAAACCACCCTTTACAGTAATGTACAGATATCTACAATACGTACATACAGTACACAGGCACAAATGACAAGCAATAAAAAAATAGAAAGATTGTTATGGTGCGTACTGTACAATTATACAGTATTTTACTCACCACGATAGAGTTGGAAGTTACAATAAAGCTATTAAATATTTGGTGTCTTCATATATCGCAACTATTTTTGAAAGTCCGCTATATATATACGTAATGGAAAAAATCAGCGAAGTCGTGAATCCACGATAGTCGAACTGCGAAGTAGCGAGGGTTCACTGTAAGTAGAAATTTAAACAGCACTATTACAAACCATTATTAACGTTTGAGTGCAAAACTTTCTAGTGTATTTTTGTTACCTGTTCTGGGTGGTGCAACCTCATGTGATCCCAGATAATGTCTATAAAACTTCCTGCTGGTATTCATTTATTTTAAGCATATTCCCAAATCTCCCCTACAGTGAGATTTGGTGACTGTTTAGTGTTGAAAAATATATCCGGGTTGGATATTAATTCATTATTACTAAGGGCTAAGGAAATTATAATTCTACAACTAGAAGACCAATACTTTTAATAACCATATAAAAGATGATCAGTAAACACTGCAAATTATCAGCAGTTAAAAAGGGAACAAGCAGAGTGAGCTGCTGGGTTAAAAACAGGACCATGAACAATCTCTCTAGGACAAGACACAAGCTCCTTATTAGGATGAAGCCTACATGACTAAAAAAAAGACTGTAGCAACAGTAGTAATGAGTTTATAAACATTTATAAACTGTAAAAAAAATTATTAAAATCCATAAAATTTACATAACAATTCCATATAAAAACTGTGCTTTTGAATATTTGATGGAAAAGTTTTGACAACTGCATCTGGTGTTTTTTTACTAGGAAATGTATGTTTTATTTTTAATTATTATGATTTGACAGGTATATAGCATGTGATTTATTTTTTTTGTTTACAGCATGTGATTTCATAGACAGACATTGAGGAAAAGCACCTATATTTATCATAAATAAATAAATTCGACTATTAAGTAATGAGTTACTTTGTGAACTCTATAGAATACTACATAGGGATTTTATGTGCTATATCTTTTTTATATACTATAAAAAATGCATCTTTGATCTATTCCTCTTATTGATTGTCAAAAATGTTGTTATAATGCAATTTTTCCAGTGTAGGGTAAAGTTCTTACAAAGTTCTATTTCTATTCTAATAAAATATGAAAATATGTTCTATCTTCATTGCTGCTTTTCGTTTTCTGTTGAAATTTACATTCTACATTTATTTCACACACAACAACTAATTTGCACATTGTTTTTTTGCCAATTTATTTATAAGATATAATGAAATAAATGGTTTGCAAGGAGCTTTTAAAGGTGTTCAAGTCAATAGCAATACATCAACAAATTATTTTATTAGCCATTAATTACCAGCACGTATGTCATCCTTAAAATAAAGGGTTAGTGTCTTAACTGCTCTTAACTTAACATACAGCTTTTCTTACAAGTAGAACTCATCAAACTAAATCTGTTCCTGGATCCTTCTGCTCAGTTATATCACTCACCATATTAAATATTTTCTTCTAATGTATCAAGAAAGCCTTGATTCTTTTCCTTCAGCATCTATCTATTCATAACAGCAGAGCTTTAAATCAGGCTTTCATTCGTTTGTGTGAAGGTGAAGGCTGTTCAGATCATGCACGAGCATCACTTTAAAGAGAGCACCGGTTCATCAACCTGTCACTAGTGAATTATGAATGATCTGTGTAATATATGTTTACATTGCTCTGGAGGGCGGTTGTGACACAGCTCTGCACAGTGGGACATGAACCAAAACAAAAGAGCCAATCTAAGCCATATAGTGAAGTCATTCAATAATCAGTCTCTCAGCGTAACTCTCAGCGACAGTCTTAAGTTGAGCTTAACTGAAAAAGTGCTCATGAAAAAACACTGGTTTAAAAAAAAAAAAAACAAGAAAAAGGAATGCAGTGGTTCTGGTGATGACACTTTTATATTGAAACCATGAAGGGATGCTACAGTATCAAGATAGATGGATATATATTGCTTTTCTTACCCGACATTGCACGGCAATCTATTTTATTTCACACTGGAAACAGGAAATTACTCCAAGATTCAAAGCTGTTGCAGCTTGCGCAGCTCTGGAAACCTACTGTGCCTTCCTCCCAACCAATCATCCATTGTGTCTTTAAAGCAAAAAGCTTAAAGTGCTTGTGGTTTTTAAACATGTCACACATTATTTGTAAAATTTAAGTGAAATTATTGGGAGCACTGGAATGAAAGGAACACATTTTCACCATTCATCTTGAAAAACTGTAAACAGACTGATGTCTTGGTCATTTTTCAGACAATTTCAACGACAACATAAAAACATTTTCCAAACTCTTAGTTAGTGGTTGTGTGAAGCCATTTAGTGTCAAACAGAAACTTTCCAATCGACTTTGACCAAAAGCTCTTGATATTTAGTTTTCCCTGCTTTAACATCAATGACAGCTTGAAGTCTCTTGAGGTAGTTGTCAATGAGGTTCTTTGTTTGAGTTCTACCCAGAGGTCAGGATACTGAGATGCCACTCCAGAACCTTCACTTTGATCTGGTGGAACCAAAGATGAGCAGACTTGGACTTGTGTTTTGGGTCTTTGTCATGATGGAATGTCCAGAAACATCCCATGAGCAGCTTCTGGGCTGATGAAGCACATTTTCCTCCAGGTTCCGTTGAGAATATGCTGCAAGCTTCTTTTTTGGCCGAGCTTCCTGTGCTTTTAGAGCTCATACACCCCCAAAACATCATAGACCCACTTCAGTTTTTCACGAAAGCAAAGCATTGTGGAATATCTAAGGCCATGAAGGATGGTCGCGATGCATCCTCTGAATTCGAAGGAAAGTAGGAGGCATTTGAAGGATGCATTTTAAGCACACTGCGAGTTTTGCAGAAATGAGACGGCACCATTATGACGTAGGAGACCTTAAAATACGCACTCGGGAGGATGCACACTTCTGGATTGGGACACAGTTTATAACAGGTATGTAATCTTTTTACAACACATCTCAGAATCAGAATCAGCTTTTTTGCCTGGTATGTTTGCACATTTAACGAATGTTTTTGTGGAGAGGCACTACAGTGCAACAGATTCAAAAATACACAAGACAAGAGACAGGTAATAGCAAAATAAAATATAAAGCCAAATTTACAAAATAGACAAAGTAGACATTATGAATTTACAAAAAGATATTCTAACACAGTATAAAAAAAATAGACATAATATATAAAATCAAATATAGACATTAAGTAGTGGAATCGGAAATACTGATACTGAGTATCAGTCAGCAGTAAAAAAAATTAGTGCAGAGTGATATGTGTAGGAACAATTTTCGGTTATCTGTGCAATTTTGCAAGTTTTTCGATACATTTTTTAGGATAGTTACTCAGAACCTCAAAAGTGATGAACTGAAGATACTGAACTGAAATAGTACAGTTTTGTAGCCACCATTAAAGCTGTATTCTTTGTAGAATATGTTGTTTCATGTTGTGTTTGTGGTTCTTGATCTATTATTAGATCTATTATTTTAATTAATCGAGGCACTGCAGGTAAGCCTCACACAATGATTGCCCCGCTGTTTCATTAGATGTTTCTTTCCCTTCACGTCTCCACTGAGAGCTCTGGGGAGAGGTAATCAGAGGGTCATATTCACGAGCGGGTCAGGCTGACCTGACACATCAGGAATTGAACATGCTGACTGGAAGTTTCTAGAGCCCTGCGCCATCCCACACTCTGACCAACTTGTTCTCTGACTATTACCATCATCGGCAGAACACGACAGGGTAATCTCTATTAGACCACATTAAATTTTGAAGAGTGCCTCTGGGCTTCAAAGTCAATGTCTGAGTCTGTGACTGGGGTCGTAGAACATCCGGAAAGTATTCGTAGAGGTTCATTCATTACAGCTTGAACTAGAGGTTAATATATTTCTTCAGATTTCTGCACATAATCCTCTATAAAGGCAATATGTAGAAAGTTTTTTTACATTATACTAAATAAAAAAACTACATTATCAAGACTTTTTCTTACATGGCCAATTCCATTCTTACAGTTAAGTCTTCGTTAGCAGAACATTGAACTACTGCTGCGCAATCTTTTGTAAATGTGATTTCTTTTTTTGTTTTAATCAAATCTGCAACAGAGTGCACTGGGGCGCTTTGCGACCCAATGCGAAACAGCTGGGTTGAGAATCACATCTCCAAATCCAAGGCCATGTTTCTTAGTTAGAAAATGATGAAATGCAGGTTGGTGGAGTGCTCCTGCCCTAAGTGGAGGTGTTCAAGCTTCTTGGGGTTTTGTTCACAAGTAAAGGCCTTTACACTAGGGATGCAACTGTACACAAAGCCCACGGTTTGGTGCATACCAGTTTTTAGCCACAGTTTTTGGTTCGGTTCGGTTCTGATGGTTTAGCAAATTGTATTTTTTATCTTTCGTTGTATGGATCGCATGAACAGATAAATAGAATAGAGGCGTTTCATGGAATTCACTTCATTTTGCTAAATCAAAAATAAGGACACATCTACAAAATGTTTCAAGGTGGACATGAGCTTCTTCAGCAGTGATTGGATTAGCACAGGAAGAGAAGGATTGAAGGCAAGCAAAAGTTACAGGCACCTAGGGTTCTGAAACCAGGAACAGCTGTCTGAAGATGGCGCAGAAGAGCACTTACGTTCCCTTTTGCATAATAACATCTTATAAAACATTGCTGGCACTTAGAGACGTTTTTGTTTACCATTCTTTTTCATCTTTGTCGTATTCTTCTGCAAAAGTCAGCAAAAAAAAGCAAATGTTGTCTCCTCAGCCCTGACAGTTGCTTTCTGGCTGTGAGTGAGAAACATGCAAAGTCCCACCCTCCTATAATTTTTGCGATATTTATACAAAGGATTGGTTCATTGATTGGATATTTGCTCACGGACGTGCGTTTCTTTCCCTGACATCTGCTTTTTCAAACGTGAAACTAATAATAATACATATACGAGTTATTCAAATGAGAAACCGAAAAACTGCGGTGCACAAGTGCGTACCGAACCATGGAGAGTGTACCGAATGGTTCGGTATAAAACCAAGTATTGTGGGATCCCTACTTTACGCACCTATGTATCTGCTACAAACAGGGACTACATGCAGTGGATCTTTAGGTTTAAGTACAGGAGCGCTAATGTGACCTTACACACCAGCCTGAAGAAAAACAGTGTGTCCATGCGTCAGAAAAAACTCATCAAGTCGTTCAGCGGAGAAAGGCAGCGGTGGTCGACGTTCGCGAACAAATCGGGGAGCTGTACTCTCACAGGGGCAGGAGAAGAGAACAGAAGGCCATTCTATGTTGAACTTTTAGTCACTTTAATGCCATCTAGTGTTCAGGAGAGGGTCTCTGCACACATTTGTAACCGCGAGATAATAAACACAGGCAGATGACGATGCAGCCGCTGCAGTTTAGCAAATGCATAGGTGTGTAAAGACCTTAAGGGGATGATGGAGGAAGAGATTGACAAACCAGATTGGTGGATTCTCTGCAGTAATGCGGCAGATGGACCTATCTGTTGTAGTGAAGAAGGAGCTAAGCTGCAGAAGGTTAAGCTTTTGATTTACCGGTCAGTCTACATTCCTACCTTTAGATATGTCCAGAAGCTATGGGTCTCGACCAAAAGAATGAGATCCCAAGTGAGTTTCTTCCACAGGGAGGCTGGGTGATCTCATAGAGATAGGGTGAGGAGCTCAGAGTAGAGACATTGCTCCTCTACATTGAAAGAAAAACCAGCTGAGGTGGCCTGGGCATCTCTTTGTCTCATGTGCGCCTCTTGGAGAGGTGTTCAGGCATGTCCCTCTGGGGAAGACATGCTGGAGAGACTCTGTTTACAGGTTGGCCTGCGAGTGCCTCAGTGTCCCACCGGATGACCTGTACGAGATGTCCTGAAAGAGGAACGTCTGTGCATTCCTGCATAGACTGCTCCCCCAAAGGGTGTCTCTTTGCATACGCATATGTTTTGGGACCCAAGCCTCAGGACTCACTTTCAATGGAAAGGAGTGGGGCTAAAGTAAAAAAAATCAAGAGAGAGAAAATGGTAAATAGTTGATGATGTCATAATTTGAAGTCAGTAATCTAATTATTCGTTTATAATATGGTTACGGTATGCTGTGGGTAGCACTATCACTACTAAGCTAAAAGGTTTCTGGTTCCAGAGATCTTTGGGTTTGGGTAAAAATTGAAGATTCCAAATGGAATTGAGTTCCAGAGTGTACGGTTAAGGAAGAACTGGAGACATGTTCAAGTTTTTACCCCAATGTACGCTGGGGACAGGCACCGGCAGAGCCACATGTGGATGGATTGTTACCTGAAATGTAATCTCTATGGTCATGTACATCATCTGTCTCGGACACAGACAAAATTGGAACCTGGTACAGAAGATTACATTTCCAGCCTTCCAGAAATGTCACTTTTTTGTGCAAATAGCGAGCCAAGATAAGAATCTTTTCTTTGTAGCTGAAGGACTTTTTAGAAATGCATCTGGAGTCTCTCAAACGGCCTTTTCAGTTTAGAAAAGGTTACGTCTTGAATTTACATTACCACCTTTCCAGGGGTTGTTTGGTTTTAGACTCTAGCCTCTTGAGGACGAGGGTGGATTGTATGCAACAAAAAAAAATATCCTTCTCCATGGAAACAAGGTTTTCCAGCAATACAGACACTCAGTTGGTTTACATTCCGTTGATTTGAAATAGATTTATCCATTATTTTATTTTGCACAATCTGATTTGCTCTAGATTATATTGTTCCTCGTAAGTTTGAAACAAAAAACCTGTCATGTTTTCATGAGAACCTTAGATACAGTGATGGACATAATGCTGATTTTGATTTTATCATCTAAACCAAAAAAAAAATAAAAATCAGCCCATAAAATTTAACATGCACTGCAACCCCCAAAATTGAGCCAATAACAAGGGTAGCCACAAAGAAACAAAAGTGACAACGTCAGTTTCAGATGTTTCCACCAAGTCCCCTTCACCATGATGTCTCATGCCATATTGTCCCCTCTTGTGCTGGTCACATGGATGTGTGCTACGATCATGCAGTCTCTGCTTCAACTGGTCCTAAACATGTTCTATGGGGTTCATGTCAGGGGTCATTGGCGGCCATATCAGGCACTTCTTTAAGTCAAGTTGTGACGACTTGTGGTGGAGCATTATTATCCATACACAGAAGTTGGGGGTGTGCTGCTGGAATTGGGGGATGACAATGCGCTCTATGATCAATGGCAATGTTCAAGACTGTGATAAAAGTTATAAAATCCAGGCCACGATCATTTTTCATATTGAAAACAAGTTATTTTGTTTTGTTTTTCCCTGAAATCAATGACATCATGTAAGATCTTGTAATTAAAGGGAAAAATCCTGGACTCAAAAACGTAGTTTTGATTAGAGCTGTGATAGAAAGAGAGATTTATGCAGCAAAAAAATGTAAGAAAATTTGATCTTATAGATTTTTACAGCAATTTAATTGTTTAAATGTTAACAACCACTAACAATACAAAAGGGTAGTGAATTTGAACAATGCGCAAAGGATAAGAGAGTCCTGATATTTGTTTACCCAAGAGGATTCAAATGTCACCCAAATTAATCCAGTTTACAACATTTTTATTTTGTCGCCATCTGTTGAAATAAACGTACCTTTACATGCATTTCTATGTATTTGAGCTAACCTTCAAAATCAATAGGGTACCAAATTCTTTCCGTAACATTATACAGTACATGAAACAGAAAGTAAGTACGTGCACGATCAGTTACAAACTAATTACCAAAATCTAATGTAATTTCTCTGATAATGTCCACTGATAATTGAATGTTAATGACTCATTAGAGAGCTTAGTTTGAATTTCAGGAAATCAGCATTTCCCTGGTGTTCGTCAGCCCTCTGGGTGGACAGGCTTGGGGCGATGTCCTCTAAAGTTTGAAAAAAAATTTAAATTGGGCTTCCCCAAGGTCATCTAAGGGATTCAAGCTGAGTTTCAAATCACTTCTACAATGCTGCATGAATAAATAAGCAGCTAAGAACTGTATCAGAATTTGATTTACATTCTCTACACTTTAATCAATGACTGAAAGACGTTTTGTCTTTATATTGTCTTTTCATTGAGCAAGGGGATAGGAGTTATAAATGATTTTAAGTCATGTCAGAAAGATTAACATATATTTATATAGTGGTGTGCAAAGGTTTGGGGGCCCTGTAAAGTTTCATGAAGTGTTGTCATGATTAGTCGTCTGGAAAACACATTTCACCCAAATATATCATATTGGAGACAAACACAGACATGAAATAAAGTTTATATGATTTATGGAAAGTGTGCATCATCCTTTTGCAGAAATAACGACATCTAAACACTTTCTATAGCTTCCAATGAATTCTGAGAGAAGAAGTTCAGTCAAGTTTGATGGTTTCCGAGTATGAATAGCACGCTTTAAACCAGACCACAAATGTTCAAAAAATTTCAGTTCTGGGGACTGATCTGGCAGTTCCAGAACGTTCTTCTTGTTCCTCTGCAGGAATGCCTCTGTAGATGTGGAGCCGTGTTCAGCAGATTTCAGCTTCAACTTTGTCACTGACCCCTGGACATTATTTTGTAGAATCTTCTGGAATCCATGCAATTCTTCAACTCTCAATTTTAACAAGATTCCCAGTCCCCGCACTGGCCACAGCCCAACGGTATGATGGAACCGCAACTTAATTTTACTGTAGTTAGCAAGCGTTTTTTTCTTGGAACGCTCAGTTTTACTGGCCTTTTTTCTCCCCAAATAGCTCTATTCTAGTTTCATTCAATTGGAGCTGACTTCAAGATTGTGGCGTGTGCACAGAAATGGATTTTTCAGCATCACATCTCCCAATGCACTGAATAGTTGAACTTCTGGTCTTCCAATTCCTCACAATGTTCCTTACAGTTCCTTACAAACTGAGAGCTAAAAACAGTATCCTTCCCTTAAATCATGATTTTCATCAATCCTTGTTTTTAGCTCATCTGAAAAGTTGTTTTGAGGCGGCCATGTTGTCACTATTTAGAGAAGATGCTCAGAGGAAAAACAACTGGCCTCCTTTAAATTCTTCCTCATGATTGGATCCACTGAGGATTTTGATTTGGCTCCAAAAATTTTACGATTTATTGCAGAATGTGTTTGGAAGAGGAGCTGTGCATCTGCCAAACCTGCAGACCTCGGCTCTAGTTCCTTGTACATGTGTTCCTATCAGTCCAAAAGAAAGAGCATCAAGGTTAACAATTTAACCCAACGTTCCCTGAAGGATGGAATAGAAGACGCTTTGCCTGAAGTCTTCAAAGGTCGGTTGTGGCATTAACCACAAATCCAGAAGTGCAATGCGTGAATGAATCAGACTGAAGCATGCTGGAGAGTTTTAACAGGCAGGTGCATGCAGGACAAAATCGATAAAGATCAGAAATCATGAAAAAGCTTCTCTATCATCAGTTCAGGTTGCACTGCTTGACTCTGCCTTTGAAATCTGATGTTTCTGTGGCTTTCGGACCTGTGTTCTCCCAGCATTGTTCTGCACACAAACTTCAAGTAAGGAACAAAATAAGATTTTCCACCTCTGACCTCACTGAGTGTAGCAGCAGTGGCATTGACGGAGTATGTGAGGAGAAGAATAAAAAGCTGTTCGAAACATAAGACCCTGATCATATGCTTTACAGATTTCTTGGGTCACAAGCATGGTCTTCCAATTGTTCCAAGATAAAAGAGATTGAACAAAGAGGGCGCCATCCAGATTTTGGCTGTGTTAAGGCCTTTACACACCGAAGCATTTTTAAAATGCAGGGGATGCATTCAGTAAATCTTTAGGGTTATTTACATTGGCGCTAATGTGACTATACACACCAGCCTGAAAAAATTATGCATCATTTTTCAAAAAATGCACCAACCTTTTTTTTTTTAACCTCTGTGATTGGCTCGTTTGGGCACGAGTCTTCAGCGCAGAAAGGCAGCAATAAGCAGCGCTCGAGAACAGAGGGACAGAAGAAGAAACAAAACCGGGTCTCTTCAGACTGCAGGACTGTCTGGAGCAGCATCCAGTCGTTGCTTGAATCAGTCGTTGCTGAATTATATATGAATCGCAGAAAACTTTGTCCATGTTCTAAAACTGTCTCGCAACCAAGACCTTCGCGAGAAAGATTTGAAAACTGCTCGAAGTCAACGTGTAGCGTGAGTCCTGAAGTGCAAGACTGGGATTATGATCAAAATGGGAAAGTGCAAGTTTTTAATTCATTTATTGGGTCAAAATAAACGCCCTTTATTTAACGACCGATTTAGCGAATAAACGACCACTGTTTATATTGCCGTCTATGCCTTAGTATCTCTGCAGCTTCACATTGCCCTTCATGTGGCTCTCTCATTGCCTGCAGATAATCACAGACATCTTTTCAGGCAGAACACACTGCACGTTTGTGACTCGCCGACACACACAGATATTGGTGCTTCACAGTTCACGCTGTGTGATTGTTCCACAGATTGTCTCAAAATCGGGGCTAAAATCGTGTGTCTGAAACCGGTTTTAAAGAGAAGGGGTTGTTTTCCAGAAAACAAATCGTTCGCCTCGCACAATGTGAATTGTTTCCGCGCCACCGTGTGGCATAAAGTTCACTGAAGCGCCATTTCGTGTTCAGGAGAGGGTCTGTGCACTCATTTTTAAACGCAAGAGAAAGACGCAGCCACTAAAGTGCAGTGCAGCAAATGCATAGGTGTATAAAGGCATTTGTTGGGGCTATGTTGTATCGCTTCACTTTGTTGTGAAAGGTGTTGAGTGTATTGCTTTACAGTATTTATGTGGGCTTGCAAAAGGTCTCTGAAGTTGGTCTGTTGGTTGACTGTGACTATTCTCACCATCCTGCACCTCTGCTGATTTGGTAACACTTTACTTGAATGGGTGTGCATAATGCTGACATGACGCTGCCATAATCATGACTCATGACATAACACTGTCAATGAATGCTTATGACAGTTGTCATAAGGTGTCAATCGGTAAATTATGACACTTTTGATACAAAGTTGACATTGTTTCAGATGTCTTTGTTATCTTGACATTAACCAAGACAACATAACCTGTCATAAACATGACATAGCAGACCTAATTGTCAAACTGTAAGAAAGTATTGTTTTATATCTTTAACATGACATTAAGCCAGTGGTTCTCAAAGTGGGGGGCGCTCCGGCCCAGGGGAAGGTGGTGTGGGGTGGGGAGGAGGGGGGGTTGGGGGTGGCAGATCATTAGCAGAAAAAGAAAAGAACAAAAAAAATAAACAGCCAAAAAACATGGAGTAAAAGATGCATCCGTTTGTAAAGGGGAAGAGAAGAGCCACTGAAGTCCCACAGACCGAGGCAGGTCATTCAAAAGCAGGGTTCAGGGAGCTGCGTGAGTGATAGGGGTAGGGGGCAGATTCTTTTAAAGGTTTAAAGGGGGGCTCAACCAAAAAAGTTTGAGAACCACTGCATTAAGCTATCATATATGGTTGGTTTTGATATTGGCTGTCATGACACCTTTATAAACAACACCACCCCCCCGGGCCGGAGCGCCCCCCACTTTGAGAACCACTGGCTTAATGTCATGTTAAAGATATAAAACAATACTTTCTTACAGTTTGACAATTAGGTCTGCTATGTCATGTTTATGACAGGTTATGTTGACTTGGTTAATGTCAAGTTGTCATAACAAAGACATTTGAAACAATGTCAACTTTGTATCAAAAGTGTCATAATTTACCGATTGACACCTTATGACAACTGTCATAAGCATTCATTGACGTTCATGACAGTGTCATGTCATGATTATGGCAGCGTCATGTCAGCATTATGCACACCCATTCAAGTAAAGTGTTAACCGAATTTTCTTTGTCTGCTACTTCGGATCTTGACTAGAACTGTGATTCTGGTATTCCAATTACTCACAATGTTCTTCACAGCTCAAATCTCTGAATTTATTCAACATTGCGCAAATCTGGAAGAAGTCCACTTTGTTCAATTTCTTTCATCCTTGATCAATTGAAAAGCCATGGTGGAAAGCCATAGCAGCATATTTTTATTCGTCATTCACTTCAGAAGAAAAATTCTAAACACATCTCGTCTTTGACATTCGAGCTACAGTCAAGAAACTTTGCCAAGACGTCCAAACTGGTCTGACTTGGGTTGCTATGTCTTTTTGCTATGACTGGTACCACTAAAGTAATTTTGGGAAATCATTGAGAATGCTGGGAAAGTTTCCATTGACTTAACATTGGGTCAAACTTTGTAAAACTGTAACTGAGAACCTCATAGCAACATCAAACAGACCACATCTGTGGAGATTATTAGTCTGTACAAGAGTATACCAACCACTGTGCAAATGTATTTGAACCCCAGGCTCTGGAAGGGGTCAAAAATGTACTTTTGACTCATAATGGCCATTTAAAATAAATAGGAAAAGACAATGAAAATGTCTTCAAGATGAAACTATGGAGAAATGGAGTTTATTTTAATCATGAAAATAACCAAAAAACACGTATGACATCACTGCTCCCTAGCAATTAAACTGTTTACCCTAGCAACTAAATTTTCTGAACTCTATCCCAACTTTGGTACAAGGCATGGAGGTTGGTTTATTGTGACAAAAAAATAATATGTTATGTCTCTGACCCCTCCATAACAACCATTTTGGTACATCACTATCTCAGCTAAGAAAATCAGAGACGTGAGGTTGGTTTATCTTACTCATGGGGAACTTTATATGATGTCACTGATTCCTCCTCAGCAATTAAAAATTCTACCTTGTATTCCATTTAGCTCATAAAAAAAATACTTTTAAATGGCACTCTTACAAACTAACATCAAAGGCTACAATTAAAATAATCTCACTTCATTTTTCTGTAGTTAAATTTCTTCCAAGAGTAACACGGGCTGTTTCCAGTTAACTGTACAGGCTCTTTTAGGCTCAGTAAATGGCAAAACCATCCGGCTACGAGTTTATTGAGCATTTTGTTCCCAAGCTACTGCAGTAGAGGTCAAATAAGAGCTCCTGTTGAGAACAGCCAATCTTTCTCTGCAGGTTGTCTTTGTAAAAAAAAAAATCAAGGCTGTTGAGGTAATTCTTGTCAGTGTTTGGAAAGAAATTTAACTTGTGATGGTTTTTTACAGAGAGCTCCAGTGAATGCCTCTGATGGGTTTAAACAACATTCACCCTTCCCCTTTGTTAACCATAAATCCAGGAAAATGTATTACTGTAACAAATTAAAACATTTCTTATTTGGTAAAATGACATTTTATTACTGCAACAAATTAAAACGTTTAATGACATCGCTGACAGCTCCCTAGCAACCAAACTCTTTACCCTAGCAACTAACTCTTTTTCAGCTTTGGTAGATGATAAAAACATGGGGGTTGGTTTGTATAACTTTTATTTAGAACTTTATATAAGATCTCTTCTGATATGTGAAAGTCAACTTATTTTTCCATATAGAAAGTTACGTGACATAACTGATTTCTCCCTAGTAACCAGTTTGTTTACCCCAGCTCAGGAAAATAATTCATAAATTGGGTCAAATTAAACCACTCCTGGTCACAAGGGGAACATTTTTTAAAAATAGACTCAAACAGCACTTTTTTGAGCCAACATCAAAGTTTATGTCATCTAGTGCGTTGTCAGGAATTGATTGGATTCCTCAAAAAGACACTGCAACAATCTCTCCGAGGAATCAATGAAACGCCTTCTTGAGAGGGGAGATGAGAGGGTTTTGGAGTGTGTTTTCACAGCCGCACTTTATCCCAGTCCATTGTGCTGCAGTCAGTCTCTCTGAGTCACTAGGTTTATAAGAGCGAGAGCTGACCTCTGCTGATGAGAGTCGTGTCATGCTTTCTTCTACCGATCCTGCAGGTAGACCAGAAGCCGTGAAAGCAAATTAAGTTTCATCAATTCCGAGGCACAGTGGCAATAGTAAATGCGACAACTTTGAAATCTGAAGGACATATAGTAACCATAATAAACAGATTTTTTGGAATTCACATTTGAATTGATTCCTAGTGTTTTGTAGCAACGGTACAAATCCAACCAAATCTTGTCTTTTGCTTTTAGAAGAGAAGTTACGATTCTGAACACTGAATGTGAAGTTGTTGCCTGTAGCAAGTCTATCCTGTTTTGGGAGATAACTCGGCCTGCATTGGCATTTTAATGCACTAGCAACAAACTTGATTCAGAAATTTTCAGACATTTGAGAACCGTGACGAGTGCAGCCTTCTCAATGCACGCATCTCTTTTTATTTATACAATGAAGAAATCAAGGTATGTGATTGTAATGTTGGAGCAGATAGACAGCCACGAACCATTTGTGCATAAAATGTTTTATTCATGTCAATGCACAATAACAAAAAATCCAAAAGACAGAGGAGACAAGGAACAAAAACACACAACATAACTTTGAAACAAAGACCGTGGGGTAGAGGAAACAGGGGAGTGAGCGGTGAATGGAAGGAAGCTAAATCCAAAATATAAAACTTTATTTATACAGACAAGCGTGGAACACACTTCCTGACAGCCATCAGCTTACATAAATTAACTAATGCTGCTCTAAATAATATCCGTCTATCCTGTTTTCATATCTAGAACTTTTTTACCATTCTATTTGTATGTTTCGAAGACAATCCCTCAATGCAATTGAGAATACACACCATTAAAATACAACGAAATTAAATATACCATACAAAGAATCTGAAAATATCCACAGAAAAATTGAAGATTAAGTCACAAACCCAAGATATTCAAGCTGATCTGTCTGAGGTTGCTAGACATTTTCCTGTAGACTGGTACCACTACGGGAAAATTGCTGTGAATTCTGAGAAATGCTCCATTGACTTAACATTGGGTCAAACTTTGGAAAGCTATAACTCATCAACGTCAGAATGACAGAAATTAGGAGGTTACCAGTCTGCACAGGAGCATACCAACTACTCAGCAAAAGTATTTGAACCCTTGGCTCTAGAAGGGGTTATAGATCATTGACATTGAAAATAAAAGACAACTAAAATATCTTCGAGAAAAAACATCATAAAGAAACGGTAGTTTATGTTGGTTATAGTAACAACTTACATTTTTATGGTATCACTAACAGCTCCCTACCAACCGAACCGTTTACCGTAGCAACCAAATTTTCTCAACTTTGGTAAATGATGGAGACATAAGGGTTGGTTTAGTGTACTCATATTGACACGGGGAACGTTATATTAAGTCATTGACCCCTCCATAGCAACCAATTTGACCTATCTCTATCTTTTTGACTTTTGATTGGTTGTGTCACAGTTTTCAGTCTTTTTCGTGTTGTTCCGTTGTTTGTCTCCTGCTAGTTTTCTCTCCTCTGGAGAAAGTTCTTAGTTATCCAGCATTGTTCCCCCTGTGTCGGTTTTATTTGTTACTTTGTGCTCTGTAAATAAAATATGTTTACCCTAAAAAAACATTTCTCAGCTATAGAAAATGCTAGGATTTTGTATATATCACTTTTGGTGAGTGGCCACTTTTACAGAGAAGGTGCTCGATGCAGAGCTTCAGAGAGGAGGAGCTTCATAGAACACGAGTGGGGAGGGGCTATTGACCAACAGAGGGGAGGAGCTACACAGATACTACCTCTAAACTCTTCCCTAACCCCACGCCTTAACCTCTTCTATTTGTCTCTAGCCCCTCCCCTCTGATGTTGCAGAAGAGAGCAGCTCTAGCAAACAAGCATCAAAATGTGCATTTATATTTCAGGTTACATATGTTTTTAGATGTTTATTCTATAAAATATCATTGACCTGAGTTACATAAAAGTTTGAGTTAGGTTCAGTTCTATTTATATTGCATTCATAGACTTAATATTCAATGTTTTTCTTGAAATTTTCTAAATAACAATCTAAATTGCAGCTAAGGGACACATTACGCTTGCACAAAACCGCACAAGTGCTCATTAACATATTTAAGTGGTAATGAAAGTTGTTGTCCCTTGACTAACTTCATCGGACCCGCGTTGCTCTGTGTCAAGCTTCACGCTGCGCTGCCTGCCTAATTAATTTCAGATACTTCCAGCAGAGATGATCTTCTTAATTACTCCACTGTTTGCTTTCCTCTCTCCACATCTGGACCGTCTCCCATTCAGTTAAATACTCCACAGTTGGATTCAGGGACTAAAGACTAATTAGTGCAGCAGAGCTCAGGGATTAATCAAGCAGCCTTATTTACATATTCTGTTTCTCTTACCAATCTAATTGAAAATTATGAATCATTTGAAGATAATTGTGGTATTTGTAGCATTTATTATTAGTGGCCTCAGAGGAAAATGCTCCCTGCTCACCTGTCAGCCAAGGAGTGAGCGAACATGCAACAAACAGATCAGATTTATTAATAAGAAAAGAATATTCTAGTCTGAATTTTTAAAAATCATTCAGGCTAATTGAAACTTTTAGCATCATCTCTAAAGACAACAATATTTGTTTATCTAGTTTGGTAGCGAGTAATTATGTATTATCAGATCAGGAATGCTCATGGTTACTTTAGCTCTGGGTATCTGAAAATAAAGTAAAGAATTTATCAAATCATACATTTAACTGTTTTCAAAGGAGAGAGAGACATAAAATCCAGAAAAATGCATTTGAAAAGTCATCAACTTATTTACACCTGTTGGCCACTTTATTAGGTACACTTGTTCACCTGCTTGTTAATGCAAATTTGTTATCAGCCAATCACATGGCAGCAAATCAGCACAGGTAGACAGGGTGAAGACGATATACTGCAGTTCAAACCAAACACCAGGATGGGGAAGAAAGGTGACTTTGAATGTATAAAGGCGTGGAGATATTTTCTTGGCACACTCTAGGCCAATCAGTACCATAAGAAAATCGTGCCAATGCCACAGCCTCCATGTATTGTTGTTCACCATTCATGTCACTCCTTGGCTTCAACGGCTGATGTGGCAACTCAAACCTTAAACTCCATACTCAGTTTTTTTGGTATTGTTATTAAATATTATTCATAACCCAACACAGAAGACTCTGGTAGCAAGGTTAAAGATATAACAGAAAATGTGTCTTTATTTAACTAAAACACATTGTGAACAGTGGAAGATGGGGAAGGGGGGAAAGTGAAGTCAGCAGCCTGCTATGTGTACTACTCAAGATTAGTAAAGGTAAAGAAACTAAATTTAAAGATTTTGTACATTGCTGGTTGTGATGTAATTTCCTCAGAACATTAGGATACAAAATAGTTTTTCTATTACAGTACCAAGCTCTAGGTGCTGGGTAAGACATGCTTCTTATTAAGTCTTAAACTGTTGTAATACCCATCCACAACATTCTCAATACGCTGAGGAAAGGGGTTCATTTTGTGTTTCTGTATAAACTCACTTAGACAAAGCTTGAACGATTCTTCCTAAATTTACTTTTATTTATTTTGTAAAAGAAACCTACTTTTTTCTGAATGTTTAAATAAACATGAATTTTTTTGTAATCAAAATCACCAGCGTGTCACTTTGTCTATCATTAACCCTGCATGCACCGATACTTTTGCCAGTCACAGCACCTGTTTTGAATTGTGGAGAAATGACGCAACACATTGATTGTTTAATTTTGATTTCAAATATAATGTGTAGGTTTCAGAAATGTTATTAGTTTTGGAATTTTTTGACACAATTTTCAAGGTTATTCAAATAAAAATGTGAGAAAATGTGCGATCGTCTTTCAGTTTCATTTTACAGTCCCCAAATTGGTGCATCAGGGCCATCTAGTGGTCAAAAAGAACAAAAAACCTTTGGAAGACCTGTGATATGGCTTTTGTTTTGTCTGGGACAAATAAAGCAGAAGGGAACAGTGTATAAAGATTAAGGAAGGGTCATCTGTTTTTTTTTTCTACATTTTTGTTTTGACCATGCCTTTGTTTTTTTATGGTCTGAATTTATGGATTGTACACAAACTTTTAAACTCTGATTTTTATTTTATTTTTTTTGGACCAATTCAGGATTGTTGTTGTGTAATGTAAATATAAAATATAAAAAAAGAACCTGGAATAGTACTAAAAATTATATCAAGCATTGCCACAAAACGGTTTAAAGATATTTGTCTAGAGCAAATTGTAAAGTAGTTAAAAATGCTCAAAAAGGTCTCAGACTTCTAACAGTTTAATTACATTTTCTACTTTCACAATTGATTTACATCCTCCATTTTAATACATGTCTTAAGGTAAAAAAATTAAAGCTTCTGTGTTTTTAAATATGAATTATTCAAATTTTTTTTTAGCACATTCAAAAACACTTTTCTTGAAAATAGGCCACCTCAACGTCCTTTCCGCCCACTCTTCATATTGATTTTTTCTTGGTGCAGTATTCCCTTCTTCCGTCTTTTCTCATTTTTCTCCCGTCCTCGTTACACTTCCTGTACATGACATTCCTCTTCTAACCTTCATCTTTCAGTGCCAGCTTGCAAGAAGTGTTTTAGGTAGCGGTGGACAACGGGAAGTTTCATTTCACACTGCATGCATAACTAATTTGTACAGCAAGCATCACGTGTCATACTGCTGATGCCATCTGTTTGGCTCCTTTAATTGAATTATCCATAATTGATGTGATAATTGAGTTATGTTCAAACACAAGGACGATGGATATCTTTTCGCAGCAGAAGCATGCACTTTACCTATGAGCTTCTGGGACTGACTGCAGCATTTTCACATTCAATGAAGCAAAAAGCACGTTGGACTTCAGCTACACCACACAGGAGAAAAAAATGGGTCATACTATTCGATTAAAAATAGGGCATCATCTCATTCCCAAGTATTTGTAATTGCAGGTTCACATCTATATGTAACTTTAGTATGTTTGTTTGTTAATATCTGCTAGTTTTTGAGCATTTGCATAATTTCTTGTGTTGATTTGAGTGCTTTTTCCCCTAATTCACTGTCAATTACAGATGTTAACCCTTATGCGTTGTTCATACTCACTACACTTTCACAGAAAAGAGCCACTAAATAAACTTCTGTAAGAATTTTAATCAAAACTACTAAATAAAAAAAATCCAAGAATAATTTTTACTTACATTTTTACTTAGTGTATAACTCGAGTATTCAACCGCAGCAGATGGAGTGATGGAAAAACAGAAAAACCAAGAAGATCCAAGAAGGCAGGAAGCTATCGTGGAGAGTCAGGGTGCATGAACCGTAGGACTGACAGTGAGGAATCGAGAAGTGAGATCATATAAAGGGAAGAGAGGATGAGAACAGAGAACTGATAGGATGAAGCGGAAACAAGGAGATTAGACACAGGTGTAGTGGATAATTGAGTGAATGATTAGGTGCCACAGAGAAAAAAGGGAAACAGAGGAACAACAAACACAAGTCTGACACTAAATCCATGTGATCCCATAAACATGCTCCAAAAACACATTTCAGAACAAGTAAAAATATGTAAAATGCATGTCTTTTCTATGCAACAAACCATATTTTCATATCTTTTTAACTGTTACATTTGAAGTCTGAAGTTTGAATCTGTTAAACGAATTACGTTTTTAATCCTAAGGTTAGGTATTTCACTGTGTGAAATACAATCTTTTCAAAGTGGTCGGGAGCATCCCCTCCCAGAACTGTCTTGACTGGCTGTGTGACTGTTTCCCGCCTCCAAAAGTAAGATGACATGAATGTCCTCTACGTGTTCTAAGACGCAAGTAAGTTATTATATACGAAAAAGGCAGCGATTTCCATTTTTCTTTTGATATTTGGCGTCAGTTTATCAAGATTTTGTTCTCTTGAACTCGTTGGATGGAAACAGGGGCTTTATTCGCAAACATTTTATGCGATATTCCAGTTTTGAACATAAAACATGCCGTTCCCGTCTGCGCCGTGCGATTTCAATTTATGCCAAGTGTGTCGCACATGGCCGGGTGGAGTGAAGCTAAACCGCGGTGAGCGCCCCCATGATGCTGGCTGCAGAATGAATACCACCCAGTAGAAGTCTTGGGGAAAAGCTCAACTTCTAAATGTATTTCTTACGAAATTACATTATTTACACAAACTGTTTTAATGATTTTCACAAGTTATCTATACAGTGAACAAACTCCAACAGTTTTTTTTCTTAGCTCAAGTTTATTTTGTGTGGTTCACTATGACTTAATTTTCCCTAAAAAATACAGGCGGGACCATGCGATTGACAGCTGCCAGGAATAAAGTTGACTTGCAGCTGTCGTCAGGTCGTGAGAACACTGCCAACCATCAAATTCAGAGAAGTCGCTCTCAAATGTTTGTTTATAATTACAAAAAGAGTTTTATATAACAGCTGCCTGTGAGAGGGGCGTGTGCGAGTCAGACTTGAGGTGGAGCTCTGATACCATGACAGTTCCACGCTTATCAGGAAGTGACGTGTGCACATGTGCACCGCTCAATAGCAGCTTGAAAAAAAGCTTCATATTAACCCAATGGCAGCTGTGTGTGTCATGCTGTTAATCTTTTTGTACAGTCTATGGCAGGGGTGCTCACACTTTTTCAGCTCGTGAGCTACTTTTAAAATGACCAAGTCAAAGTGATCTACCCGCTACAGAAATGTAAAACATCAATCAACAAACAATTATTTTCAACTTTATTGAGAATTGACAAAACACACATAATAATTAACTATTTACATTTTTTGTAATAATGTGAGTTTAATTTGATGACTTGCACTGAATTGAATCATTGGAACAGTTGTGTGTGACCTGAATTGATGGTAATAGAGTGATTTTTATGGGAGCAATTGAGCTTTGATCCAAATAATCAAGAATAAAAATGATTCTCTAATAAATTTTAAAATATTTATTGAAACTGAGTCGTGCAGTACAATATGCAGGTGAGGAGTGGCGTGTTGCTTGATTTTGGTTGTAATAGAGTAATTTAGAATGAAGTTATGAAGCATATTCTGGGTAAAACATATTTTGGATCTGGTCATTTGCAGACGGTCCCTAAGCGATTTCATGTCAGCGGGTTGCTTAGAGACGGTAATGTGTTTCTGGGAACGCCGAGGGAAACTTGTTCTGATAATAAAAAAACGTTTGTCCGCTGCATAACACAGATTAAAAATAGGTATTATTTGTTTACTAAGAACATTCTGGTCTCGAGCTATTGAGCAGAGAAAACCGAATGTGAATCTGCAGCTAACTTTACTGAACTGTGACGGGATGGATGATCGGCTGATATTGTTTCAATTTCACAATCGACGTAATGAGCACCCCTGGTCTATGGTTTACGTTCTGTTGGTACACAATCCGGACAGTCCTCACAATCCGACCCCCTTGCATGAGTTTCAATGCATTAGGGTTAAGGTTAGGGTTAATTCCGCATCCAACTCCCCCCCAAGCGAAATATTGCCCACTCTTACCCTAACCTTAAACCATGACACAATGCCTTGATGATGTAGAGCATTGAAGTGCATGCAAGGGACACACTAAAACCGAAAGTTCATCTGGTTGAACTTTGATCTGCGATGTTGCACCATATGATGCATCTTAAGGTTCCAGCTTTCTGTTGATCAAATTGGAGGAAAATGTGCATTTTAAAGAGGTCAGAATTGCTATAAAGTAGATTACAGATCACCCTGTTCTAATGTGAATAACCTTACAAATCTGTTTTGTGCTCGGACTCATAACAGACCCATCCGCCACATGCCCATATTCGCAATTGATACAATGAAATTCCAAATTGTTCAGTAGTAGTTAACTGCTAGTTTAGGGGGGAAGGGGGAACGAATCACAAAAGACAGAAATAAAAGGAAGCGTGGTAGATTATTTTCAACATAGCAGATGATCATACAATTTAACTACAAAGATACATTTTTGATGCAGTTTCAGAATAATACTTCACAGTTTCAGATTTGAGGTACATAGTAGGCCTCTGACTAGAAACATAATGTCCTGTAGAGCAGCAGAAGCAGAAAATGTATCATCTTGACACACCATGACAGTGTGTGATGGGAAATTGATGAGCCTTTCTGATAGCAACTTCCCCGTTGCTTATCAGGGTTTGACCATTTGTACAGCCCGTGTGCTTTATGACATAAAACAGATGCAATCAGATGGTGAAAAATAGAAACAGTCTCATGCTGATTAGGAAAATTATAATCCTAGTGTTCAGTGAAGCATTTCTAATCAGGCTACGATTCTCAAGCTAAAATAATAGGTTAGCATTCGTCATGACCTTTTCAATCAAACTTCTTGCCACTTTTGTTATACTTCTACCTTTGTACCTTACAAATCGCACAAAGGCCATTTGGATCGATTCTAGTGTGTCACACTGAGAAGAAACCTGAGGTATACCAAAGATAGGTCACCGGCCACATAATAATTCACGACCACGCTCACTCCTGTGGGGAATTTAGAATCATTAATCAACCCGACACGCATCTTATTGGACTGTGGGAATAAAGCAGGATAGCCACTCCAAAACCCTCACAATCGCATATGGGAATTGAAGGAGCCTTCTTGTCGACAGTCCTGTTGTGGCTTTTATTTTGGTTACTCAATTTGAGGTTTGGATTAAGGCAGTTCTGAAGCAAAAGGAGACCCAACCCGGTACTAGCATGGTGTACGTAATAAAGTGCCCAGTGATTGTATATAAATCCTAGTTTAAAAGAGTCTTATAATTTTCAATAATGTCGGGACCAAAGAATAATTACAAACTAATCTGATCACTGTACAAACTAAGCTCTGACGTCATCAGTAAGATTTAAAAACATATGAACCCTACAGAGTAGCTAATAAATAATAAATAAATATTTCAAAGAACTTTATATTTATAATTTAATTTGTAGATGCTTGAAGATTTTTTTTCTCATCGTTCTCATTTTCTCTTTATCACTCTTCCTGATACGTTGATTGCCTGGGATCTGCTTCTGGGAATTTTGTATATTGGAATTTAAAAAAAAAAGACTATAGAGAAGTTTATTCAATATTTGATTGCTAACTCTCAATGTAAATTGTCTAAAATTTGATTTCAATGTTTTTTCCACAAACTGTAGCCTATAACATATCACAAAAATGTTATGCTCCACTTGCCTTTACTTATAAATAAAGTTTATGTGCTGCTGCTTTTGAAGAAAATAATCGATAACTTGTCTGTAGAAGTGTATTTTTAAAGTGTAGTGGCACATAAAGCCAATTTGCCACTGCTTCTGATGAAAAGAATTGATCATTTGTCAGTAGAAATGTTGTTTTAAAGTGTTGTGGCACATAAAGTCCATGTGCTGATGCTTCCGAAGAAAATAATCGATAACTTGTATGTAGAATTGTAGTTTTAAAGTGTTGTGGCACATAAAGTGTCAATTGCCACTGCTTCTGAAGAAGTAACCTAAACATTTTGCTTGTCCTAATACTTGCAGTGTAAATGCAATTCGAAAATTTTCAGCATATTCTAATATGGCCTAGATCCTGTATTGTTGTTAAAGCAGAAATGTGAGCCACACTAGGTAATTAAATATATGCTATTTAGGATTGGTGTAGCTCTAATGTGCATCTAACGGCCGTATTATTTGTCCATTTTGGCCTGAAAGACTCAATCAAGGGTTTTATATAATGAGGGCTATAATATTTGAGATAACCCATTTCAGTTTATTGGGGGTTTGGTTTATCGCTCTAAATTTAATTAAGCCACTTTTTAACTAATTCTACACAATATTCATTGTAATGTCATTAAAATTGAAATGACTGATCATTATCTTCTTTTGTATGGCTCTTCAGGAGTCAGATCAATTAAAGTGGTAATTTTCTGCTAGTCTCCTGAACAGGCAAGTGTTTTCTTGTTAATTTTCACAATATAATCATTGAAATAATTAAGGGAATATACTTAATTGGAACCGTGTTCATTTTACACAGTTCTCTAGGCTCTAAAATCCTACGAGATTAAGAAACTATTACAAACAGAAACACTTTTAGAAATGGTTTTTATCTTTGGTATCCCTGTATTCCTTGAGGACAGGTCTATAATGGGATTTCTTTATTAAATTTATCATCGCTATTGTAAGCAGAGCAAAGGCACATAGCCAATGTGGTCATTAATCCTCTGCTGTGTGATATTGGTCATATAATATATTTATTGTGACAAGACATTCAAGTTAAAATGCTCCAAATCTTAATATAGGATTCCTTGTCACATTTAAGAGATTCATCTAAAGGCAATGTAACAGAAAAAAAACATGTCAGCTATTTGTTCTTGCGCACAAAAAACAAACAAACAAACAAACAAAAAAAATCTTGTAAAGGTCGTTTTACAGAAATGGTTAGTAATAGACCTTTACTAAGATGGTCAATGGGCATTGAAATGCTTTTGAAACTTTGACAAATGGTCACTAACATTTACACAATTGTTCTCTCAATTATCTGTTTTTAAAGGTCCTATAATGATTATTTGTGTCTTGCGTGATCAAGTCCTGTTTCTAATGATTATTTTAAAATGACGAATAGTTGTAAGTTACACAAGGAGCCCGCTCTTACATTTCTGCAACATTATTCTTATGTCCTTTAGTCAAACATTCCAGTCAGTTCATTTAACATTGAACATGCATGCATTTTGAAATATGACATTTGATTGGTAACCCAGACAGCAAACAATTTTGTCCCAAGGTTGGTGCCAGTCATAATTTGGTATGTGTTAATCCTTAGGGTTAAGTATTAGGTCTATTGACTTTGACCCTGTTATGTTATGTCAGGCTGCTGTTATGTTTCAGTCTCTTAGTCTGGGTCCCGAAACCACTTCATATTAAAATTCACAAAAAATGTAAATAAATAAAGTTGAAGAAAGACGAAGTTCTGTGATGGATTACTGAACTGTCCAAGGTGCACCCCTGAATTTCTCCTCATCTGAAGGAGGCTTTTGTTGACCACCCTGACTAACACCTGGTTAGCAAACAATTTTGGTCCAAGCATGGCATTTGTCTGGCAGAGGTTTTAGTGTGGCAAAAAAAAAAAACTTGGGCTAGAGATCATTTATAGTTAATGTTGGTTTTATTGACTTGGTTGACACATGTGGCCTTTTTCTGGAAACAAGACTATGTACCGTAATTCATTGGCGTACTTGCAAAAGGAAAAATTATGAGCCAGAGAGGGGCCAAGCTTTGTTATTTTTCTTTATATGTGCGCAGTCATATTTAAACTATTTAAACAAACAGTAGTTCCATGACTCTCTTGTCTGTTGAGAGCTTGGAGCGACTGGTTGCCCTTATGTTACGGAAGCAAGTCCATGATTTTTAGACTTAATATGGTTTATATTTTTGGCAAGATAATGCACATTTTATTTATTTCTTTATTTATTACTTCAAAATGATACTTTATAAGCCAATTTAAAACAGAAAACAGAAAATAACAACATTATTTAGACTAAAATTCGTTGTGTTTAATCACGTTCAAACGTCTATGCTAAGCTAAAATGCTAACGCCAGACCGCCACAAACCCTGAAAACGATTTTTTATTATTTCCAAAACTCAACTTATTAACTGTAGTAAAGTTGGGCAATTAGTGTGACAATTTCCAAGGACATTCAATGTTATTTAATGGATGAGTGAAATAGGTCAATTTTGTAAGAATTATCACCTTAAAAGTTCACTGATAATAAAAATAAAATTAATAAAATAATAAAAATCATTCGAAATGAAAACATTTCGGTACATTTTGTCTTGAGGAAAAATTGTGGATAATTCAGGAATTCGCCTAAATCGTTTAACATGAGTAATTATTTAAGGTTGCACACTGCCCTCCTCTGGGTGATCATGAACCAGGTTCTACAACGTGAAAATTTGAAATTATAGCTATTTTACCATCGAATTAACCATAAGCAAGGGCAATAAATGCTAAAAAAATGTAAGGAGAACATAGGGAAATTTCCTGTTCTGCTGAAAGTACATTTATGTTACGGTTTAGAGTGAGTTTTTATGTTTGTTTGAGACATCATTTGAAGTCTTTTATCCTTTTTCTAATCTACAGTGTCTCTCAGAAGATGCAACATATAGAAAGAAGTTGTATTTTATCTGAGAATATGGCAACATGAGGAGCAATCATGCTTAATTTTTCTGACTTTAAACTTTCACTATAATAATAGCTTTCTTCTCATTGCCCGTGAACTACATCCACTCATTTTCTGATTGATTTGTCATCCATTTGAGAAAATTGTGAGTTTTGTGGTGCATGGAGCATGCCCCAGTGCCAATGCTGATGAGTGCACTTTAAAGCATTAATAGTAGATGATCAAGTTCGGTTCTGGAGGGCCGGTATGATGAAGAGTTCAGCCTAACCTTTAAAAAAACACCTGAAGCAGCTAATCATGGTCTTATTAGGGCCAAGCATATCCATGCATATTTTGAAAAGTGGAATTTGTGTGTGGTTATGCTGTCCGTCAACCTGTAAAACAATAGTTTTCATGTAAGCACTCATTTTTGAAAGCCCTGGCAAAGGTGAATCGTTTTTAAAATGCTCTGCACCCGGGGTCTCTGCAGACAATGAAACTGTATTTTTGTTTGTTTGTTTGTTTTGTTTTTGTTTCTGGCAGTGTCATTTTGTTTTCAAACACGACAAACAACAAGCGTAATGGCGGCTAAAGCGAGGACCAGGTTGCCCTTTACTCTGTATCAAAGCTTACAACATGTACAGGTTTACTTGCACATATTTCCAGGATAGTGTTTCTGCAAACTTCAATGTTAAATACACATTTTAAAAACGTTGGTTTGATAGACTCTGTACAGCATTTATTTTTTTTAAATGTCCGTGTCTACTTCAAACAGACACGTGTAAATGCACGTTTTTAAAAAATCTGGGTATGTGTGGTGAACATGGCCTGGGTGTTGTTGAGGCAAGTTGGAGCTAAACTGTGCAAACATTAAATTTTCTGCCCAAAAACACTTATGTCTTTACGTATTTGGAAACGAACACATTTCCTTATATGCACACACGAACATACAAAATAATTTGCAATTAAAAAAAAAATCCGTTTTATGTGCCGTTGCAAGTCACGTGGTAACCACGGCACCGGAAGTCGTGTGTAGTTCCGCTGCGTTTCTACGGTTTCAATGTGGATTGCTACATGGCGGTAACGCAGAACATTGTGGTAATGCCCGCTCCTTACCCGTTCACACAATTATATAAATAGTTTCAACACCTCTGTGCTTTTTATTCGCACGTGTTTTAATAGTCTAAGAAAAGCGTAACACAAGTAATTTTTGTACTTTAGCCTTTACAAACGAGGCCTGCGTTAAATCGTGTTAGCATGCTAATCATGCTAACCGCACATTGCACATTGTCGTTATTTCTGTTTTAACTGCGTACAGTACAGCGGAGAGAGGTCGTTTGGGTCTCGGATAACTAATGGTCTTTGAAATCTTGTACAGTTTTAAATATTATTTATAATACATACTACATTTGATGCTAATGGCAAGGTGTAGAAGCGCGCCACTGCTGAGGCTTTAACGCCTCTTTGTTGAGCAATGTAGTCAGTCTCGGTATAACGTGATTATTTTATTAATTTATTGATTCCGGTTATGCAGGGATGGCTGTAAAGGATCTTTGCATTAGACAGTCGTTTGAAAATACTAAAAGTAAACTTTGCTACTGTATTAATTAGTCCAGGATCTGCTTGAGGGCTTGCACACATAAAGTTAGCTGTGCATTTAGGTCACAACAAGTTTGGTTAAAATCAAATGCAATGGCCACTGATCAACTTTCTGCCATAGTTTTATATTTTGAGAGAGAAAGTGATTCAAACTGTTCTTTACCAGCTCTGTTATTGCTCTTCAGTTCAGGTATTTTAACGTAAATGCTGAATGCCTCTCCAAAAACCACAGATCGTTGTAAAATTGTGAGTATTTGCAACCAAGTCTTCTCGGGCTTCATAAACCTGGTTGGTGAAATAAAGTTTGCCTCATAGGTAAGCAGTGTTTTAAATATTATTTATTTTTTTATTACATGGATAATTAATATCCGTAAATGTGTGAATAAAATTAATATCCGTAATGTGTGGACTACATTCTGTTTTGGTAATTTGGATGACTATTTGTCATATTAAAGTTAATTTTCTGTGTGTTTAACTGGTTTGCCAGCGAGGCAAAGGACATAATGGAGAATGGACAAGGCACTGGTGCAAAGCTTGGGCTACCTCCTCTTACTCCAGAGCAGCAGGAGGCGCTACAGAAGGTATTTTTTTGGGAAAAATGACAGTGTTGTGTTACACGTCAGTGAAAAGGAGATGTCATCTTTCCTAATAACCTCATAATATTGTCATTTTCTGGCTCAACGATTATGACAAAAAGACGAAAACTAAACATAAAAACATAAACGCCAGCAGACATAACAAAAAGATAACGAGGTGGTGAGCGTCCTAACCCACGGCAGTCCACGTCAGGGTAGCAACAGACCGCGGGAGTCACAGAGAGTGCTGAAAGGATCTTTATCCTGTGGAGAGACTCCGGGCCCAGGTGTCATCCATCAGGACAAGTAGCAGCTCCGCCTAGAACTTTAAATAAATAATCAATAAAGTCAAGGCTAACGCAAAGTGCGGGCCGTCACAATATATGGATGTAGTGTCCTTAATGTCACCCATAGGTAGCTGATAAGGGGTTCTTATGCTCAATTTTTGAGAATCAATTGGTCAAATGAGGGGCTGCAACATTCCTGAAGAGTGGAAACTTTAATCTTTATGTAACTTAAACTGATAAGCAATGCACAGGTATGCTGCTGGCCAAATGAGTGCCCTACGTGGAAATGTACTATGGTGCCCCCCCCCCCCAAAAAATGTGCCCAACGCACAATTTTACTAAATTTTTTTCATTCATTCATTCATTTATTTATTTACTTTTTTCATACTCAAAAATGCCACAGTAAAATTCTTAAATGTTAGGTTCTGACGGTGAATAATACTTCCTTTTTATGATCTCACTGATATTAATGATAAATACTTAGTATAATGATTGCATTGCTGCTTTGCTGTTTGTGCACTTAGACTAAAAAGCAGCACCCGGCAGTTTGTTCTATAGACTATAGTATTCTATATGTACTATAGAATGCAATGCAACCAACATTTCTACAACCAACGTTTTTACAATAAAATATAAACTATTCTACAGAATATGCAAATAATATTTAAGTCTAAAGTTTGTATAATGTAACATTTGTATACTCGTAAACTATTCACTTCTATAAGTGTCTTGCATTTGGTGAATTCTTTCTTTTATATTTTTCTTAATTTTGTTTTTCTTATTTTTAATTTTTAACAAAAAAACTACATTTGATTTGTGTGCAGCACAAGCAAAAGTAATATAAAAATTCTTCTGGGGTTAACATTCCATTTTAGCTGCTCTCTAAGCAGGTCTTTTTAATCACATGATTGAACGCGCAAACATTACGGAGGAGGACATATAACTCTATCATTTAAAAACATTTCTAAATCTATATGTAGCTTTATGCATATAACAGTTGTAATTTATTATGAATACGAAACTATTGACGTATTCATTATTAATGACGCTTACCTCTGGTATTAATGGTTCCCACCTCTGGTAGTTGGTGCCCTTTGCAATCTGCGTACTCCGTGTGTAGGGAGCACCGCTACTGGTAATGCACAAAGGTTGTCCAGTCAAAGCTATCATGAACTTCACGATTCTCTCAATATCCCTCTTTTTTATATTAAATATATAGTTTGTGAGTAAAAAAATAATAACATTATGAGCCTTTTAATCACAGCCTTCAAAATGATCAGTTTCAGTGTTTTATTCACAAAATTTTCATCGTGCTTCACTCTGATTAACAAAGCGATCTGATTATTCATACTCAGCTCAAGTACAAATTATACGATAAGACTAGGGGTGTAACGGTTCACGGTATCTATTGAACCGTTTCGGTACGGCCTGTTCTGTTCGGTACACTTGCGTACCGTTTTGGTATTCGGTATTTTTATTAAATTATATAAATGTATTTTTAGCGCGATATTAAGCGCAGCGGAACAATGTTCCTTTGCGAGTTTCCGCACGGACGCTATTGAGTGAAGCACAGCTGCAGGCCGGGTAGCTGTGAGAAATGGACACAGAGAAAGAGAAGCCAGCGCTTGAAGACCCTCCCACCTCACTACGGTCTCCTGTTTGAGAACACTTTGGCTTCTCTGTTAAAATACATAACGGGGATAGACGAGTGGATAAATTTAAAGTTGTATGCCGACATTGTTCCACGGAGATCGGGCAGGCAACACATCTAACATTATCTACTGCTGGAGATATTATAACCAGATCTATGCTCTCTTCAGAAAATGTGGATAGGTTAATCTATCCTATCTATCCTAACTAGTTGCAGTATTTCATTTTTTTATTTAAAAAAATGTGTTTTTCTTTATAAAGAGTGCAATTTATTTAAAATATCACTCAAAAGTGTCACTTTTATTTATTTTATGCAAGAATTCTACTGTGTATTGGCAGCTTTTCAAAATAAAGATTATGTAAGTTCTTATTGTTTTGTACTGAACCGAATGAACCGAACCGAACTCTCCAAGACACTGTACCGAACCGAATACGATTTTAGCGTACCGTTACACCCCTAGATAAGACACAAAACTTTATTGTACATGTTTTAGTTTGTAATTGGAAAGTCAATAAAAGCTTTTTCCAAGCACCCTCTTATCGTCAGTCACTGCAAACACAACACATTTCAAGCATTACATACCAATGGTGTGTAGAGGCTAAAGTTATTTCAACACCAACTGTTCAAAATCATGAATAAAGTATTGTAATCGACCTCCAAATCCAATATATATATATACGTTCCATGTATGTTTAAATGTTATCAAGATCATCATTTAATGAATCAACTGTTTTAAAGAGTGTTGACGAAAGGTTTTTGTTACCTTGTTTTACTCAGATCTAAATAGTTATCAAGACCAACGTTTTAAATTTGTTTTCTTGGGGTTTTTAGCTATTTATATAATTTTAAACATATCCAATCTTTGTTTTAGGCTAAGAAATATGCCATGGAACAGAGCATCAAGAGTGTTTTAGTGAAACAAACAATCGCCCATCAGCAGCAGCAGCTGACAAACTTACAGGTGAGTTACTGCAATGATTTAATATTAATGTAATGTCAAATCAGTCCCTAATCCTTGTACTAGAGGTGCTTGTGTTTATTCATTTGTGCGTCACACTATAGTGACATTGTGTAATACCAGCAAGGCTTGTACTAGGACTGCTCACTTTCTACACATTTTGTTTGGGTCATAACCAATAGATTGTTTTGAAAATCTGTTGCGTTTAATCTTTCACACTACTTTTATATGAAGAATCCAAGACACACTTTTTCATTAATGCCAAGTTTATCATTTTCTCTTAATTCACAACAGGAAATGAAAAGCCTGTTACTGAATTAAATTAAATAAATAACAAGCAAGCATTCTCCGTTTAACACTTTCATAACAGAGACTTGTGTCGAGGCAGAACTTATTTCCTACGCTTTTTTTCCGCCATCTTTTTTTTTTTTTTTTTTTTTTTGCTGATCTATAAGGCTTTAACTGTTTAATCATGCTAGCCTTTCACTGCAGTAGCCTGCACTGCTCAGATTGTGTTCATAAAAACAAGAGGGCAGAGTTTACCATCTGTTCATGAGGGAAAAAGAAAGATTGTAGAGATCTGTAGATCAACCACACTGCAACCCATTTGTTTAATTCATGTATGGATATGAATGCACCTGTTTCACCGGCGACTGTGATTGGTATCTCATCACTGAATTGTGGATGATAAGAGTGTTCGCTGCAGTGGACGAATAGATGCTTGTTTCTCTTTAGGGATGTCACTGATCCGCGGTTGATCCGTGATCTGCACAATTATCTTCACAGTAGCAGGTGACCCACAGATCAACAGTACGAAATGATAAGACATCCTTTAATTAGTCTCAGAAATTATTTGTGCTGTGTGATTTATCGCAGTGTTTTAAAATAGTTATATAAAAAAACAATTATTCAGTAAAAAATATATTTTAAAAGGATGTAGGGGCCTCTGCTTTCCACCAGATAGCCTACCACGCCCCACTAGGGGGTTTACGGCCCGTTGTTTGAGAATCGCTGCATTACACTCTTTGCAGCCACAAAACTGACGAATTGTTCTGCCATGTAGAATGTTTGAGTCACCATAGCCTGTCAACAAGCTGCATTGTGATTTGAGGCCTCTATACACCAATCCGAATTGGGATTTGAATGAATCTTCGGATGGCTTCTCAGCAGGGTGCTTTTTGTTTGGGTTGAGGAAATATTAATGCAATGATGCACAATGCTCTAACTGCTTCAACCCCCGAGAGTCCCCGGGACCGGGGACTTGCCCCCTTCTGCGTTACATTTTCACTCATAGCTCACTAACCCTGAGAATAACCCACACATATTAAATACTGTTGTGCTCAGCGGAAACTCCTCTAAAAACGTATCTAATTCAATTTCATATCCGTTAACCACAGCTCGAACGCCATGCAAATAAACAACAACATGTTCGGAGTATAATTCATGACCAAGTTTTTGTTTATGTGCGATATGTATCCACAATATAAACGCAAACACCAAAACCATGGCATCAAATGAAAGCTAACAACCAGCTGAATCCAGCGATATGCAACTCATTTACATTGCACGAAGTATTTCAGAGCAGGGGGCGAAAGTCCCCCTAAAAAACGCCAGCAAAAACAAACCATGTAAATCTTGTCTTACCTTTGCCGTTTTTTCAAAAAAAGTTATTTCCATAGCGATAAAAGTCCGTTTGTTGTTATGTCCGGTCGATAGCTTCGCGGAAACTCCATTTTGGCTCTTTTCTGTAGCTCTGTGCTCGTAATAACATGACCAAATATGGAAACACTCCCCGTGCGTAAAAGCAGTCCTCTCCATGCTCCGTGTCCTGTGATTCGTCGGGGATCCTGTCCGTCTCAAAATGGTGAATATCATTGGATTCCACAGATTCAAAGCTTTTCAACGAGGTATAGAGCTCCCGGATTGGACAGACGGTCGAGGGGTGGAGGCACGCGGAAGTTCCAACGCTGGAAGCGCTATGAATGGGAGGTTACGCAAAATGCAGGAAGACCGCGTAAAGGGGCCTCCACCCCCCTTTTACAGCGTTTCTTTAGGAGTTTTTTTTGCTGAAATCATGTCCCGTAAGCAAGAACAGAAGACCATGAACGTAGCGGAAGCTTTGAACAAGATTTTTTCCATATTTCAATTATTGTGCCAAACTGTGCCAAAATGGATTACACCTGAACTTTGTTCAATCAAAACCTTTACAGAATATTAGTTTCTTGTAGTATGGACACCAAACTTGCTACAGATGTCTTTGACATGTAGTGGTTGCAATTGATTGTGTTTATTTGCTTTGTTATAAGTAAAATAAGGAGATATTAGAGGAAACATGTGTTTTTTTAGTTCATTTTTTGGCCATTCCAACATCATTTACTCTTACCCAATGTTCTTGACTGTCAAATTAACTCAACCACACCACCCCCCAAGAACCTATCTTCATTTTGATACCAAGATTTGCAGTTTAGACTTTGTAAAAGCTGAGAAATGCCTTGTAAAGTGAAGGTATAGGATTTTCGGAAAATAGGCCTCAGGGCTTAAGAGGTTAAGAAGGTGTTTGGGGTGCAACAGATGAACTCCACACCATGCAGGGAAACAGGAAAGAAGACCCCAACAGAGAAGAAATCAAAGAACGCATAGAAAAAGCCCTAGATGTCGAGTGGTTTATACTGTTGGGGGCTGATTTAACAAAAAAATGAAGATGAGAGGATTTGTGGAGCGCTATTTCTTTCCTGTTTCCTGTGTGAAGTCACAATGAAAATGTGGGATGAGTGCCACTAAGCGTTCCATCAAGGCACAATATCGAGTGAAACTTTGGTTCTGATTATTCAGGTCGGTGTGTAGAGGCCTTTAGTCAGATGTGTTTCAGTCGACGACCGGGAAAATCAAGCATAGAAAATTTTGCACTGAGAAATTCCCGTTTATAACCAGTATTGTTTCTAAATTTATTATCATTTTTGGCCTTCTTAATTATGTAGTTTGAGGATCACTGAGACTTGAAATTGTTTTGTTTAACCAAAATAAAATTAATTGGCTCAAATGCCACTCAAATGTTTTGCTGTCTTGTCTACCCTTTCTTTTCTTTCAGGCCTGGGATTAATCTGAAACACTATTAGAAGATTATCTTGCTCATTCATGGTTCGCTATGCTTCATTCTGGGGTTTTGTTTTCTACCCTGTCTTCTCGATACTCCTGATTTAAGTCTCTTAATGAACAGCGTGTGTTCTGCACAGCAAAGGAAATGTTGTGGCGACTAAGTAATAAGTTATCAACTAACAAACCTTATTGTTGAAACCAGTTTTTGATTTAACTGCAATAATATCAGTTTCCAGTCGTTTTTAATATGGAATCTCACCTGTGGGCGGAGTTTAGCTTTAAATTCGGAATTGACCAGTCAGAGAGTCTGTCTGGAATACTTTGACTGTCTGCAAAAGAATTTAAAAGATTCCTAACCCTTTTCAGCACTTTTCCATCTTTACTGTGTTTCAGATGGCAGCAGTGACAATGGGCTTTGGAGATCCTCTCTCATCTTTTCAATCGGTCAATAGATTAACTATTATTTACCCATGTGTACAAATTTTGACAATGACCGTTACCCTTCTTTAAACGCCCTTGGCCTGATGCACTAGACATTTTGCAGCAGCATATTTAAAAAGCAGACATGGCTTGAATGAAATGTTTGTGTATGGTCACCCATTTCATTGAGCAGGATGCAAGCTTAGCTGCCAAAACTCTCTGTACGGTTTTGTGGATGGACGTATTAAATTATAAGAGCAGGAAAAAAAGTTATGATATAACGGGTATTTCAGAAAACTTTCTTTTACTGACAGTTCATCTCTTATTTTCCTTCCCGGATCATTGCATGGCCACCCCTGTGTGCCCTCATTGTTTGAAGTGTAACTCTCAGCTCAACTCTTCATTTCAAGATGTCTTTGGTGCTGTGTGTCGTGAATGGTGTGGTTAATGCATTTCTCCTTTGTGAATATGCTGTGGCAGAGACACGTAATCTTTGTCTGCTGTAAAAGAGAAAGAGGGCTAGCGGTCAACGTGACGAACCAAATTGAGCATTGTTTTTAATCATGTGCTGAAAAATAATATTCACACTGAGAAAAGTAGTCAGTGTGTTTGGTCTAAATAATGTGACATGCACAGATGTCTCTGAACAATAGAAGTTTCGTTTACCCTTGACAGAAATAATGTTTTTGGCCTGCAAGAACTCTCTCAAAGTGTTAAGAGGGGGCAGTGCCACGTCTTACTAATTCACATTGCTGTGCATGTAAATGGTAAGTTATTCAAGCTATGAGTAAACATTGAGGACCCAAAGCAGTTGGACTTGGTTCTTTAAACAAGCAAAGAATTGTACATTTATTTGATTTTACTGCCAGTGGTGCTTTAATCATTTTCCCATTGTATTATTCAATTGCTAATGTGTTCTCTCGCCTCTTCATTTCACAACTGACAGGTGGCAGCACAGAGGCAGCGAGCTCTGGCCATCATGTGTCGCGTGTATGTGGGCTCCATTTATTATGAACTGGGGGAGGATACCATCCGGCAGGCTTTTGCTCCTTTTGGTCCCATTAAGAGCATTGATATGTCCTGGGATTCTGTCACCATGAAGCACAAGGTATGTTCTGTTATACCAAACCACTCCGATTGGATAGTTCTCAGCTTTTTGTCCTCTGTAGTAGGGCTGAAACGATCAGTCGACATTATCGACTATTATTTTTTAAGAATTGTTAGTTTATCACCCTCCAATTATCTAGTTTCATAACTGTGTATTTCCCTGGGATATTACTTTTGATGAACTAAAACGAGTGGTAAACCAACAATTATTAATGCTGCTGTCAAGATATCTTCACATTCAACTTTCTTTTTGTTTGTAATGCAGCTGATTATTTTTTTTTTCTATTGAATTAGAACAAAACATGTAAACAATGCTTAGAGAGCATTTATGTGTAATTTGAGAGTAACAGAATCAGAAAACTTAAAGAGAATGACATGTTGAGTTGGCTCAAAGTTCATTAAAACAACTATTTCAAAAGCTGAAGTGATTTTCTTATTTTATTTATTAGTTTGAATATTTGTAACTCATTATTTTAACTAGTTGAAAAAGCAGAATAATCGCTCAAAGGCTACTGATTAATCATTGAAATAATCGATGACTAATCGAATAATCGGTCTAATAATCGATAGATTAATCGATTACCAAAATAATCGTTTGTTGCAGCCCTACTCTGTAATAAGAGAACCCTTAACGTCAGTTCGTTTAGGGCTTATACAGTTCCCATACGTTTACTCACATTTTGATTGCTCGGCTGTTTTTTGTCACACTCAACGTTAGTGGTTGGGTGAAATTATTGTCAAACAACTGTGTTTACTCTTTTTAAATAAAAAAAGCTAATCAAAAGTTTTAATATTTTATATTCCTTTATTACCATCAGCCTGAAGTCTCTTAATGTAGTTGTCGATGGGAACGTCCCATGCACAGCTTACAGGCTGATGAAGCACATTTTCCTCCAGGATACTTTGAGAACAAACTGCATTCTTCTTCCCATCAATGTGATCCACCAAAAACATCAATGACCCTACTCTGTGTCAAATTATAAATTGAAATAAAAAGTTAAACATTGGTCTTGGTCCAAAATAAAGCTTATCCAATTAATCGATTATCTATTATCAATATACCGTGTTTTTCCGCAATTTTATTGAGGAAGATCTAGAAAAAAAAGATTCTGAACCAAATACTGTAGTAAAATATTTTATATCAACTGTGTAAAAGGTAACAGCTGTTCAAGAACAATTATATGCCAAACATGAACAGTCAGTAAACAGTAAACAGGGCTCTAGACTAACTTTTTGCACTGGTTGCACTGGTGCGCCTAAATTTTTTTCTTAGGTGCACCAGCACAAAAGTTAGGTGCACCCAAATTTTCAGCTGCATCACATTTAACACCGCATTTTCACAAGTTCACTTTTTTTAGTTATCTATTCATTTATTTTTTTTAAATCACTGTCCATAGACAATATTGACTTGTAAATGATTAACTAACAACCTGGTCAATATAAAGTTCTTTATTTGAAGCACAATTCCACAAGAAAGGTAACTAAAACTTACTGAAAAGGTGTTTAAAGTGCTTTACTGAGCTGAAATTTAAACTTTAAACTGATTTTGGTCCCTAAGAGCAGCAAATACAAATAAAAACGATAATACCATTTACTACCCAGATCAAGAGTTTATAATGCAGCCTATTTATTTATTTTTTCATTTTTAAGTGTCAGAATATTATGGTTAATGCAGTAACGAGACGGTAGGCATATTATTGACATAGGCTCCATGACATGACATGGCTTACCTTGGGCATGAGCATGCTCGACCTCAATGTGTTCAATAATATATTCATCGGTCTTCCTTTACGACTGTACACAATGATGCATTCCTTTGTGGCGATATATGTGTCTCCGCCGATCAGGAATTCCATGTACGCACTGTTCACAATTTGCACAGACGTCTTTTTTTTCAATGTATCTGCGATGACTCCTATAAATTGGGTGCGCGCGACATCATTGCTGTACGTCGGGTTTACGTTCAAGCCATTTTTCTTCATAAGAATTATTTCAGACTTGAATTTAGTGAAGGGTAGTTCTTCTTTTGCAATATTGTAGGCAACGTTAAACTTTATCATCTCGGCCTCGTCTGATCTGTTTGCAGCTGCCTGCCGCTGTAAAGGTACGTTCACATCGAACGCGGTTCGCGCGGTAAGCGCGGAGGGTTTCCATGTTAAGTCAATGCAAAGACGCGTTTGCGCGCGTCTGAGGCTTCAGCGGCGCGGTAAACGCGAATTGAGCGGCGCGCTTGCCGCGATAGGCGCGTATTGAGCCGCATGAATGGGTGATACGCGTGTTGTGAGCCGCGCGCAGGAGGCGGACCGGCCGTAGACGGAGTTTCGTTTTTTTTCCCCCTCGAACGACGGGTCGCACCGGTGCAACCTTTGATTTTTTTTTTGTCGCACCATTGAGAAATTAGGTCGCATATGCGACCAAATTGGTCGCACTCTAGAGCCCTGGTAAAAGTAACAAAAAAGGCAGTAATGTTTTATACATGCTCCTTACAATCCGCGCTATGGTAGGATCGACGAGCAGAGATGGGCGCGCGCACCGCCGGGTGTACAAATATGGCCGGAGTGTGATGGGTTTTTCCTATATAATACTACCATCTAGTGGTCATTTAGAGAAATGAAATTTGAGAAACTTTTAAGAGCACACGTCATACTTCAGTCCCACCCTTCTTCCGGTGCTTGTCTTACTTTGAGAGGCTCTTCCAATGCGGATAACACTTGTGTAGGAAATGCGTTGAGAGTGCTAAATCTTTACAATAAATAGCCACATTTTCTGTGTTCTCTCTCAAACGGTCTCCAGTGTTTATTATCAATTGAGAAGGTATATTTTTACCATAACAGGAGCTAGGCTGAAGCCGCGGCCTCTCTTACGCCTCTCCTACTGCCGTGACCGCCCTCCGCTCCGCAGCGCTCTGCATTCGCCGTATAAGACGCACCAACTTTTCCCCCTCAGTTTTGGGGAAGAAAAAGTGCGCGATAAATACGGTAATCGATAGCTGAAACCCTAGATATGTATGCAGACTAAGGTGTGGACCTATTGCTAGCAATAAACTTTGTGAAGTCATTAGTACATCAGCAGTGGTCTGCTATCAGGTGTGGTGTATTTAGAGAGGATCCAAACTGACTTGGAAGGTCTGGTAACAGTATAAAGTCAGAAACTCTAAGGCCACTTGTCTCTGCTTCAGGGTTTTGCCTTTGTGGAGTACGAGCTTCCTGAAGCTGCTCAGCTAGCCCTGGAGCAGATGAACTCGGTCATGTTGGGTGGCAGGAACATTAAGGTGAGTCTGACGCAGAATGGTTGTTGCCTTGTAAAAGCAAACATAACGTTTTCAACTTTCGATTCAGAAAAAACCTAAACACATCTTCACCTAGAATGCTCGAACTACAACCACCAAACTTTGTCAAAATATTCAGATTGGTTCGACTGTTTTTATAACATTACTACCTGCTCCATTTTGGCTCTTCACTATCTCAGCTTAGTAAAATCAGAGATGTTGGTTGATTTCTACCACTCATAATGGCATTTGGCTTTGTATGATGTCTCTTCCTCCTCCATAGCATCCATAAATTCTTCGTTGGCAAACATTCCATTTTGCTAATAAAATTACTTTAAAATGGGACATTGTGTACAAACCTTAGCCGTCTAGCTTTTAACTGAAGGCTTTTTTTTTGCTTTTGTTAAATTCCTGTATATTGAAAAAATGTTTGACAGTGCTGTCTGTTTGTTGATTGTTTTTGTCTGTTTGTTGAACTCGTTTTTGAGCGCTTGTAATGTCTTGTTTCACAATCATCCTGTTTGTTTTTGGAGCTCCAATTTTCTAGGATATGCAGAGGTAGTATTCGTTTTTTGGCAGGCACTTCACTGTCCAGAATGTGATGATGATGGGCTGCGCCTGGCTGGTGTTTGCTTGGCCGCCCCAGCTGCAGCACAGATATCACCAACAGAAAAAGCTTTACCCCCACAGTACACACTCATGCTTGCACTGTACTACACCTGTAGGCTAGAGTAGCGTACCAGTACAGTATTGAACACTTCCACTTAGATGCAAAACACTCAGAGGCCGCTGTGCTGGTATGTGTACTGTAGGTGGGGCGGCCAGGTAACATTGGACAGGCGCAGCCCATCATCGACCAACTGGCAGAGGAGGCTCGTGCCTTTAACCGAATCTATGTAGCCTCTATCCACCATGATCTATCTGATGAAGACATCAAGAGTGTCTTTGAGGCCTTCGGAAGAATTAAAAGTTGCACGCTAGCACGAGAACCCACCACAGGAAGGCACAAGAGCTATGGATTTATTGGTGAGCTGGTTTAAAATATAGTTTAATTCATCAACAAAATTATGGCATTAAATTATATTTCTAGCAGTTACTCCATCGGGATATCAGGGACTTTAAGCAGCAACGCCTCTCTAACGTCAAATATTCACTGCAATTGCCTTGGAATGTACGTCTTTAAGCAAACATCAGCTAGTATGACAAAGTTGGAAACTGTTTTTTTTTTTTTTTTTAATTCTTCTTACTTAATAACAGAAGTGTAATTTAAAATGGCTTGACAAAATATTAGGGAGGGAAAAATGGCTGTTGAAGAGTTTTTAATTTTGTATGACATCAATACTTCGTCTTTACGCTCCAGCCCTCTGTGGTTGTATCTTAGTAAAAAAAATGTTCAGAAATAATATCTAAATCTCTAATGGCGTTGTGGCAGAGTTGGTCGTCGTACAACCAGAAGGTTGGCGATTCGATTCCCGCCAGATCCATTCTGTCGTTGTGGCCTTGGGCAAGCCGCTTCACCCGCATCGCTTTGTAGGGATGTGTGTGACTGGTGGGGTGTGTTTGATGGCGAGCAGGAAGCCATTGCCGGTTTTTGAGCATCTGGAAACGCGCTATATAAATTGAACGCATTATTATTATGATAACGCCACGCTTAGAAGCTTTGAGTCCAGTATCTGCGTGTGGTTTAACCGATCTATTCCGGAAACAGCTGCTTGATTCAATATCAATGTTGTTTATTATTGTATTTTGAATGATTTAATAAAAAGTAACATGTTATTGTCTTGATGGTGCTTTGTGAAAAAGGGCCATGGAGTTAATTCATTTTGGGAAAAAAAATGACTTTTAAAGCATTTAAATATTCAGATCTGTACTTGAAATAAAAATGCAGTTGTAGGCTGCTGTTGCTGCAACTCCTGGCGTCTTGTTGCTGCTTAAAGTCCCTACTAATCTACTTCATGTTTATTGCAACTTTCTACAAGTGTCGTGTTATATTTCTACTCTTTTTCAACAAAATTGATTGTGCTATTAGTAGGGGTGTAATGGTACGCTAAAATCGTGTTCGGTACAGTGTCTTGGAGAGTTCGGTTCGGTTGATTTTCGGTACAAAACAATAAGAGCTTACAAAATCTTTATTTTGAAAAGCTGCCAATACACAATAGAATTCTTGCATACAATAAACAAAAGTGACACATTTGGGTGATATTTTAAATAAATTGCACTCTTTATAAAGAAAAACACATTTTTAAAATAAAAACTTAAATACTGCAAACTAGTTAGGACCTGAAAACTTTTAACACTAGCAACAGCTTCAGCTTGTATATATCAACAAAACTAACTCAAGTTTTAAGTTTTTGGCTAAAAAGATTAACCTATCCACATTTTCTGAAGAGAGCATAGATCTGGTTGCAGTGACAATATCTCCAGCAGTAGAAATGTTAGATGTGTTGCCTGCCCGATCTCCGTGGAACAATGTCGGCATACAACTTTAAATTTATCCACTCGGCTATCCCCGGTATGTATTTTAACAGAGAAGCCAAAGTGTTCCCAAACAGGAGACCGTAGTGAGGAGAGAGGGTCTTCAAGCTCTGACTTCTCTTTCGCTGTTGCCATGATGCCATTTCTCACAGCTACTCGTGCAGCTCTACAGTGCGTCACTCAATAGCGTCCGTGCGGAAACTCTCCTAGAAACAATGTTCTGCTGCGCTTAATATTGCGCTAATAATAAATTTATATTATTTAATTAAATAAATATACCGAAATGGTACGCAAGTGTACCGAACCGAACAGGCCACACCGTAACGGTTTAATACATCCCCGTGAACCGTTACACCCCTAGCTATTAGTCACAGTGATTAGTAAGTTATTTATTAAGGATAGTTGAAACTAATTTTTGGCTTGTTTTTTTTTTTTTTTATGTATGTGAACTCTGTTCTGAACAGTGACACTGCTGATTTTTTACATTACCCACAGACAAATAAGTGAACAGTTCATATGTTAAACAGTAGTGCATTTCAATCAAAAGAAATGAATAGAATAGCTAGTAAATTACATCTATGAAATAATTATTATTGATATGCGAGATATTTGTCTCTTGTGTACCTTTTATAGCTAACTTGGTCTTTTTCCCAGTGACTATCTGGGATTAGTATTGATCCATCAGATTGCAGCTTGTTGAGAAGGAAACTGCTGTTGCTGAGATTAGATTCGTGATCAATGGTCAAGAACCAGGTTATATCGGTATTAGGGCTGGGCAGTACAAATGTAAATATCGTTACTGCGGAATGAAATGTGTGCTGTAAAATATTTTATTCCATCTATACAGCGAAATGTAAATAAGTGGGCGCGGCCAACTCACAAAGTGCAGTTGGCATTATTAAGTCAGGTAGATTAATAAATTCATTTATGATCCACAAATAAATCTGAAAGGATGCACAAAAATAAATCAGATGAAAAAGGAACATAAATACATATTTATAATTAAAACACAATCCACAAATGTCTCAAGGGTCACAGCTAAAAATTGGTTTGGATTTGTTTGTGGATGTGAGCATTTGTGAACCTTTCGCTGCACATTTGTGCGTCGTGACACAAATCTCCCATCAAGAAAGCCAGAGATCCACAAATAGGTTAGCTCCTCCAGATTGCAATGGTTCTTCCCATCCAATCACGTCATGCTTAGGGGCGAGTAGAAAGAGGATCTGGATTTAGTAGATGTTTGAAGCCTCTTTCTTTTTTGTGTGCATCCCTTCACATTTATTCGTAGATCATAAATGTATTTATTAATCAAACTGAGACTGGTCAAACCGTCGAATGCAGGACTGAAAGGATGCGCTCGGAGATTGTAAAAATATGCAAAAGTAGAAACAAACAAGATGAAAAAATAATCAAATCAGCTTAAATATTGAAGAAAATAAGAGCATATTCATATTTTCTTATTTATTATATAAAGCTCTTTTGTCGATTTTCGTGAATAACAACCTATTTAAAAAAAACTCGTAAAAGTGGGAAATCAATTTTTGTTCATACGGCCCAGCCCTACTAGGTATTACTCAGATATTTCATAATGTTTAAATTGTGTATTCCATTTTAACAATGTTATAGACTGAAATGAACTGATGTGTTCTTTGTCTGTGGGCAAAATGATTATTTACCTCACTGCAGACAAATGCCCAAATAATTTGATTCCTGCGCTAAGGATCTGCTCTCTCCACTTCAACATGACTAGAGTATGAAAAGCCCCAGTCAGCGCTGGATGCCGTCTCGTCTATGAACTTGTTTGACCTTGGAGGACAGTATCTGAGAGTGGGTAAAGCTGTTACTCCCCCTATGCCTTTGTTGACTCCCACAACACCTGGAGGTTTGCCCCCTGCTGCAGCCGTGGCAGCTGCAGCCGCTACTGCCAAGATCACTGCACAGGTGCAGATTACTGCTAGGTGTAATACTTTGAATCTGTTTAATGTTTTTAGCTTTACAGAGGTTCTCATGCTGAACTCTCGAATTAAAACCAGATGTGTCTTAAAACTGCGTTTTAAACTTTTTAGGAGGCTGTTGCTGGAGCGACAGTGCTGGGTTCTCTTGCTACTCCAGCGCAAATTCTTAGTCAGCAAATGGGACTTCCACAGGCTGTTTTGGCCGCCCAGGCTCCTGGGATCATCACAGGTCCGTAACAGTCAGTCGAAATAATGAAGACATCTGAATAAGGCATTGTAATGGTTTTATGGAGGCATGCATTTAACCTGCAGCCACTAAAAGCACGTGACATTTATCAAATCTCCTTATGATCCAATCGATAGGTGTGACTCCAGCTCGGCCATCTCTTCCTGTAGTCCCACAGATAGGTTTGGTCAACCCAGTACTAGCATCTCCACCGGTCACATCTACTTCTGCAGCCACACCAACATCTGCAGCACAAACCCAAGTAGAAGTGAAGAAAGAGGAAGATGGCAAGCAGACCAAAGAGGAAAAGAGATCACCTGTAGGGAACGGACAGGAGAGGGAACAGGAGCTGCAAGGTTTTACTGAGAGTGAAGAAAAACTAACAGCAGAGCAGTCAAAGGTAAGATGGTATCACTGATTTTGTACAATAAAATGACAAGCGAACGGATCCTCCAAGCTTTACACAATTTTAAATGAGGAAGATCTAGAAAAAAAAGATTCTGAACCAAATACTGTAGTAAAATATTTTAGATCAACTGTGTAAAAGTTAACAGCAGTTTTAAGAACAATTATATGCCAAACATGAACAGTCAGTAAACAGTAAAAGTAACAAAAAAAGGCTGTAATGTTTCATACCTGCTCCTTACGATCCACGCTATGGTAGGATCGACGAGCAGAGATGGGCGATGACGTCAGCTCACAGACGGCTCCGGAGTGTGATGGGAATTTTCCTATATAATACTACCATCTAGTGGTCATTTAGAGAAATGTAATTTGAGAAACTTAAGAGCACACGTCATACTTCAGCCCCGCCCCTTGAGGCTCGAGGTTCTTCTTCCAATGCGGATAACACGTGTGTAGGAAATGCGTTGAGAGTGCTAAATCTTTACAATAAATAGCTGCATTTGCTGTGTTCTCTCTCAAACGGTCTCCAGTGTTTATCAATTGAGAAGGTATATTTTTACCATAACAGGAGCTAGGCCGAAGCCGCAGCCTCTCTTACACCTCTCCTACGGCCGTGACCGCCCTCCGCTCCGCAGCGCTCTGCATTCGCCATATAAGACGCAGTAACTTTTCCCCCTCAGTTTTGGGGAAGAAAAAGTGCGTCTTATACGGCGAAAAATACGGTAATCTCTATATATGTGGAGTTTGGTTCCAATATCCATTAAACATAATTCAAAAGAGTTACAATCTGAAGTTTGCATTTGAAAAGCACTCAACCAATTTTCCATAAAACACAATACTTGCCGTGTAATGCAGTCCTCCATTTACCACACAAAAAACATAATCCTAATAAACCAAGCACAGCATCTATGTGTGATGCAGAAAAAAAAATCTCTTTAAAATAAATCATTAAATTTTCAAATTTGGAATTGAACTTTTGGATAAGAAAATGTAGGTTTTTGAGTAAACACACATTGTACTCAAATGCATCAATAAATGGATTTTGAGCATTTTGGAAACAAACTCTTTATATGTATTCCTAGGAAGTCCTGAAGATTTTTTTGGAGATGAGTTCCTAAAATTTATTTCCTCCCTTGTTTCCTCACAGTCGACAGTTATGGTCCTGCGCAACATGGTTGGTCCAGAGGACATTGACGATGACCTGGAAGGGGAAGTTATGGAAGAGTGCGGGAAGTACGGTGCCGTTAATCGAGTTGTCATTTACCAGGAAAAACAAGGAGAAGAAGAGGATGCTGAAGTAATAGTCAAGATCTTCGTGGAGTTCTCTGACGCTGGTGAAATGAACAAGGCCATCCAAGCTCTCAACAACCGCTGGTTTGCCGGTCGCAAAGTTGTGGCGGAGCTGTACGATCAGGATCGTTTTAAGAACAGTGACCTCTCCGCGTGAGACTGTTGGTCTCCACATGGCCTTTGGTCTTATCTCTTTGGCACTCAAAAAGGCTCCGCTTTGATCACTGCTGTTGAGATCTGGACCTCTTTGAAACTTGTAATTATTTTTTTATTGATGTTGATGGTAATAATGTTATTGAGGAAAATCCCACCATGGGATTCTAGTTAGGACACAAACATTCTCCACAACTTTCACAAGATTTACTTTTGTCACCTGCTGTGAAATACTTGCATTTTTTTAACAGTCATTATTATTTGTAGGGTTTTGTTTTCTTTTGTTGAAAATATCTCCCATCAAAATTTACCCATTCCTACCCCTTTTCATTTTTTTTATACAAATGGCAATTTTCTTTTTCTCCACTGACGTTGTGTTCAGATTCTAAGCAATGTGTTGGTTCTGCATTTACCAAAACAATAAATTTCTCTTATATGCTGTGTCATCTTAATGTCATTTATTAATTTGTTCATAAGACAGGACTTTACTTTAGTATTCATTGTGATGTACTTAAGTAAATATTTAGTAACTGGTATTTGAAGTGCCACTAAAATATATTAATAATAATGTTTTAAAAACAAAATGTCAAGTATGGAGTCCAACTAGCTATCGTGTGTTTAAAAAGATTCCTGGTGCACTAGACTTTTATATCAACTGCAGCTAGACCTCTGCAAACATGCCTAAGATTCACCATGAGACTAAAGTGTTGATTATTAAGAGGCCGAAGAACTCTTCTGATCATGTATGGTCACAGGAAACGGTAGCTCCAGTTCTTCTGCTTTCGCTAACAGCAGTGAACCCTTCTCATCAGAAGACGCTGTCGAGATGTAAACTGTTGATGGCCTGGATGTTTCTGTATAAGATGGTTGCACTTCCATCTTTCTTACATTTTTGGAACACTTTAGCCACAGTATTTTGATTGATTCATATGCTTTGCAGATTTTCATGTAGCCCTTAACTTTTTGTATAAAAACTGATTTTGTGACCTTTTTCCTGCATGTGGAGCAATTGCGCACAACGTTAGATTGGAAGGGCTTTCCTTTAAGCAACTCCGTTTTATAGTCACCTGTCTACTGGATACTTCTTAAATGATGAATTGAATGTTAATTGGAATTGTAGTTTCACAAAGTATCTTTGCCAAAACTACAGTTGGGGTGTACTCATCTTTGCAACATGGGCTTGAATGATTTTGTTTGAATTTGTTAGGAAAAACATTGTGTGTTAACAAATATTTCTGGGAGTATTTTATCGTGCGGTGTGTGATAAAGTATTGATTCTGAACGAAAACTAAAGATTTTCTGACAAATGTAGTTATTGCTAAGATTCAACGATATTTAGCGCAATGCGTTGGTGTTTCCACGAGGTGACGCTTTGTACTCAAACGGAGAGCCTCTTGCATTCTTCCACACCCCTAGATGGCGCTGTTCAAAGCGTCGGTTTTGTGCGTCGCTGGATTTGCGTGCGAGAGGCGCTCGGGACTCTCAACAGTGAGGCGGAGCAGTGAATGGTTGAACTATCGAAGCGTGACTCAACTCAGTCCCGCACCACAATCGCAGGAAATTAATCAGAAGACCGAACCCTGAACGGGCGTCGCGCGAGTCTTCTTTATGAGGAATACCGAGAGCGCGGAGACGGACCAGACGGGACGGGTCGAAGAGGAGCACAAAGCCGGCGGGTAGAGTCTCTTGAGCGGCTGCGACTAGATCAACCTAGCCTCTATATAACATAGACGTGCACCGACAACAAGCCTGTTGCTGCTACCCAGGGTAAAATTAACGCTCACCGTCCGCCCTCGCACATCACGAGGAAACGGTGGGTTCTGTGTAATGTTAGTTTGTGGGTGTTTAGCCTTTGTTTAGAGGCGGGCCGCTGGCGGTTTTCGGACAGCGCTCTGCATCTGGCTAATCGGTTAGCAGTAGCACGACGTGAGGGTTCAACAGCCGCGAGGGTGCGATGTAGTTTGTTTATAAAAGCTTGTTTTATTATTTTTAGACCTAACTTGTGTGGAAAAGAGTTTGAGAGGGAGTTTCGGTTGGCGTTACGGTGATTTGAATCCCGCATTTTCTAACGGACAAGCGCGTACACGTTACCCGTGGCGACGTATGCGTTAACCTCGCATGAAACTTCTCGAATCAAGAAACTGGTTTGTTTTTCTATTTCTGTTGGATTTGTTGAATCAAACCTGAAGATGTGGGGATTCTAAAGTATCCTGGATTGAAAGAGCTGGTCATCTGGATGTCACCTGCTATCGTTGGATTAAGTGGACGTTTACCGGATAATCGTTCGCTGGAGGCGGTTCGGTTGAAGGTCTTTGGTGGGTGAAGCGTCTGGTACCACCATAATTCGGCAGCCGTAGTGGGTCCCCAATGCGGCGGGGCTGACGAGCCCGGGACATGTTGAAGTGTATCCCGCTGTGGCGGTGTAACCGTCACGTCGAGTCGGTGGATAAGCGGCACTGCTCGCTTACAGCAGTCCCCGACGAGATCTACCGGTACAACCGCAGTCTCGAGGAGCTGCTCCTGGACGCCAACCAGCTGAGAGAGCTGCCCAAGGTAAGCCACTGTCACCTTCAACGGCCACTTTATTAGCTGCACCCTGCTTCCTTCATGGAATAGATTCAACAAGGCACTGGAAACATTCCTCAGAGCTCCATATGATTGATTTGATGGCATCACGCAGTTGCTGCAGATCATTTGAGTACAGTGAACTCTTTGTCATGATCAAGAAAGCTGTCTGAGATTGTTAGTGCTTTATGGTGTGAAGTAGCCATCAGAAGATGGGTACACTGGTCATAAGGGGATGGTCAGCCAGTTTTGAGCAGGAGTGACATCGCTTGTAGTGTTGCCATGGTTACACATTAAACAGAGAGACTCCTACTAACAGAAACGTAAACGAACCGAATCATTTTGTTTTTTATTTTGGGGTATTTTTAGTATTTTATAAATGTTTAACTTTTATAACTTCTGGTGGAAACTTAGAATGCAAGCAAAATGGCCGCTGTGTCCAATACGATGACTCCTCCTTCCGCTCAGTATTCAGATCTGCTGTGGCATTGATGCAATGCTCAATTTGGCCCAAAGTGTGCCCAGAAAATATCCCCCACACCATTACATCACCACCTCCAGCCTGAACGTTGATAAAGGCAGGACGGACCCATGTTTTCATGTGGTTGATGGCAAATTCTGGCTCCACAATCTGAATCGAGACTCCTCAGATCAGGCAATGTTTCTTGAATTTTTATTGTCCAATTTTGTTGAGCTTGTATGAATTGTAGCCTCAGTTTCCTGTTCTTAGCTCTGGCTGGAGTGGCACCCAGTGTGGTCTTCTGCTGCAGTTGCCCAGTAGACGAGTTCTCTTCTGTACACCTCAATTGTAACGAATCTATATTTTAATTGATCAGTCTGGTCATGCTCCTCCAATCAATAAGGGTTTCGCAGCCACAGAACTGCTGCTCACTGGATATTTTCTCTTTTTGGACCATTCTCTGTAAACCCAAGAGATTGCTGTGCATGAACATCCCAGTAGATCAGCAGTTTTTGAAATAACCAAACCAGCCTGTCTGGCACCAACAACCATGCCACGTCAAAAAGCACTTAAATAACTCTTCTTCCCCATTCTGATGCTCTGTTTGAACTGCAGCAGATCGTCTTGATCATGTCTACGTCCATAAGTACATTGAGTTGCTGCCGTGTGATTGGCTGGTTAGAATTTTGTGTTAAAATCAGTTGGATGGGTGTATCTAATAATGTGGCCAAATGACTGTCCTTTCATTTGAGCTTCAAAATGTGACTGAACCTGATTTTATTTATTCAAATGCACCAACGATGATGTTTTCTAAGATTACTTTTGGGAACTGTCCTCTACTCTGGCTTCAAAACTTGGTATTTAATGTAGATGTAACGAATTTTCTTATCAAAAGTGTCATTATTTTTTTCTTTAATTAGAGACACTCTTAACATTTATGAGAGAAGCTGTTATTTATTTGCTGTCAGATATCTATAAAACTCACACAATCTAAATCCAATTGTTCCGGCCGAGGTAAACTCTGACAGATTTGCAAAAGGCTCCGGTTTAGGTTCTGACTGTGCAGAACTGTGGGAATACCCACACTGGTCAGTTCGTCTGCTTTTGTCAGCATACAGGTAGATTTGTGAACATGCGATGCGGAGGGAAAATATAATTCACAAACTAAATGATGAGGAGTCACTGATGTGAGTGGACAGGTGGGGCCCTGGGCTCATTGGTCTGTGAATGTGTTTATGCTCTGCTCAGGCAGCTGGCATATGACTTCCTCCTGGCCCTGTGGCAGAGCGAGCGAGCGAGTAATGAAAACTTAAATAAAAATATAAAACTTAAATAAAAATATCCTTACTCTGCTCATGATTGATCAAACATGAACAACTCTAATGGAAAAGAAATGCATGTCTTGGGGATTCAGGATGATGCACTTGTGATAATTTGATTGTGTTTGTTTGTTTTTTTGGTAATTAATTTATCCTCATGTGTTTGCTTAAATTTGACCCAGGATTTCTTTGTTTTCATCTTTCTCTACTCTGCATGTATTTAGCACTCATGGTAATTGTATTATTACCTCTCATATTTCAGTATTTGTATTTTTAAAAGCAAAGACCAAAATGACCATAGGATTAAAAGTGACTTCAGAAAATGTAACCCTAATGTGTCGTTGGGGATGATTTCAGACACTTTGGGTGATTAATTTTTTTAAGCCTAAATTTGGTCCCAACCTTTTCTCAGTGTCAGAAAACTGAATATTTTTTTGTGACTAATCTTATTTTATACGTATTTTGAGAAAAGTCTCTGAAATTTTTTTTTTTTGCTCTCAAGTCATTACCCTTTTGTGTTGTATTTGACTGAAAGCAGAAACTAAAAATCTGTCAGATCTAAATTTTTCCATTTTTTTTGTGCAAATGTCTTTATCTTCCCCAGTTATACTCAGATTTGTTCTGATAAATGCAGGATTTTTGTCTTTTAACTACTAAGATCTTAAATTATGTCCTGATTTTGGGGGAAAAATATGAAAAATGATTGTGGCCTGTTTTTAACGACTTGGACACGTCAAACATTAGTAACAACATTGGTGTTGATGGATTTTTAGTTTTTGTGCAGCACCACATTTTTGTTTTTCTCCCTCATTTATTACCTCATTGACTTCCATTATAACAACCTTTATTGATTGTGCTGAGGTAAAATCTTAGATTTTTTTTGCCGTTGATAAAAAAAAGCTTAGTTTCTGACTGCTTTTTGAAGAAAAATGGAGCACAGCAATATGTTAATTTGAACCACGCACAAGGGTAAGATTAATTTATAGTGCTCTTAAAGTTGTTTAAGTTATTTTGACCTTTCCATGTGTTGTGTACATTATCTCAGTCTGCATAGTCTTGCTTTTTTGCTTGGGGCTGTGCTGCTTCACACATGCATGGTGACCATTGGATGGTCTCAGCAGGCTCGAGGCTGGACTCTTGAAGAGGCCATATGGTGACTCAGTGTGTCGCCACTCGGCCATGTGCTGTGAGGATGGGCTTTAAGCTGCTTACAGCGTCTTCTCCCCCAGACTCGCTCTGCAACCTCCCCTGCACACATACCCCCTTCTCATTCGCTCAGCTAAACCTCATGTTGAGTTTTCCTCTCTTTTTTTTAGATGGTCTTCCTGCTGTAACGATGTCCATGTTTAGCTCCTCATACATGATCCTGATGCAGGATTTGGGATTAGTGCTATATCATGACTCATGCTAAATCTTCTCAGGCCCTTAGGCTTCGTTTGTGCAGTGGTTGCAAGTGTTTTCCGTATTTAAGCTACTAAGAGAAGGCACTTAAGATGATTCCGATTTTATGGTTCACTATGGGTCATGCGATAGCTAGTCCCGTGATTTAATCGAACAAGTTGAGGTTTAGTTTCTTTTCTTTGCAGATCTCTGAATGCCCTTTCTGTTTGGATTATGTGCACATTACTGAAAGGTTATCTGTAGCTGAGATGCACCTTAGCCGGAAGTGTAAAGATAGAAACATTTGATGGTTGGAATGCAGGACACAAAGCAAAAATGGTGGGGGAAATTGCATATTGAGTATGAACTGCTGCAAATGACTTTGGATCAAGTGTTCTGCCAACACTCATCTTTAAACAAGCACCAAGTACACTATAGCCTCTTCCTGAAATTGGTTTGCATGGGAACACATGTTGCTAAGCAGTCTGGGAAAGGAATCTCTTGCGTTGCCCATGCTAAATCTGTGAGCCGAGGCTGGTACTAGTCTAGGGATTCCCAGTCACATCCTCTGAATACATTGATACTTCCACTGCCCTATAGTAAACTCACAGTCATGGTTACTCTGGGAGCATTTAGAGATGCAAGGTCTAAACATTTTCCCTGAAGGGTTTGGGAGGGAGTGACACAGTGGTTTTGACTGTTTTGGAAGATCTTCTGACTGGTTACATAGTAGGCTCTTTCAGCAAAACCAATGTCTCCCACCCAGCGGCACATATTAAATGTCCCGGTGTATTATTGCAGCTCTGTCACCATTGTCCTCCTTTATCAGCCGCAACTCATATGACATCTATGAAGAAAGAGAAGGAAATGTTTGTCATGGATCTGGGTTTGGACATTTAAAATAAGCAAAATAGTAGCCGAACGTTATTTTCCTTCAGGTCAAGGTTTCCTGTTTCTTATCTGCTGCTTTTTCATTCATTACAAATGTTTTCAGACAGTTTAATACAGGAAAAGTAAACACAGTAAGGTATGGAACTCTACCAATGTGGGTTTCAACCAAAATATATCAAATGCCTGGAACAGCTTAACATAGTCTGGAGCAACCAGAGAAGTGGTTTTTCCTGCTTAAGTTTGCATCCAGGTTTCAAGGAGTTGTTTTAGATGTTCTTTATACAATGGTACTTACATTGCACACACGGGTGTGTTGTTCTCTGAAGAACAGGTTCAGTGCTTCTCTCTGAATTACCGCACACTTTTAAAGCCGATGCTTATATTGCAACATTGTGCTTCGGAAGAATGTGCGACTATTTGACATCATTAGATTAGATTCCTCAAAACCTGTTTGCGACTCAAATTCGGGGCTTGAATTGTGCAGTCTGAACTCTGAACCTCTGTCCATGCTGGTGGTCGCTCTTTTCACTCCCATACCCTTGGCCTTGGAATGGGATGAGTAAAGCAGTTCCAATTAATTAATGCTGGATCAGATCCTTTGACAGACTTTTTTACATGCAGGCTCCAAACTCTTGAATGGGACTTGACTGTAAAATTCGCTAGCCATTTTTCGTTTCTTGGACGATTAGATGTATGGAATGTCCTACCAAATGATTAAAATTCACCCAGGAATTGTTGAGGAACCATCTTGGTTGCAGAGTGATTTATGGGAATATGTTTGAGAGTAGATTCCAAGATTTTGTGCTCCCATCCTTTATAAGATTGTTGGCTTGTAGCATATTAGGCACAATGAGATGACTTAAGCTGAAGGAAACAGGGCTACTCAGCCCATCACTGCCTTTTTTCAGATTTTTTTTATGTTGAACTGCACACAATACTGTCATTACTGTACCAAGACCCAGCTTCCCCCTGGGCCCGATTACGAGCTTCATTCATCTGAAAAATCACGTTTAACCATTTGTCCCCTTCCCCTCTGTGCTGCATGAGCTATCGTAGTGCTAAGCCTGTGCCTCAGGGCTTCTTTATTTAGAGAGGGCAGCTGTCCTGCTCTGTGTGGACGATAAGATTTGTGTGGAGAAATCAGGCAACTAACCAATGTTGATTGTTGTGTCCAGTTTTTTTATTTCCTTTAAGCTCATGGAGACATTCTAGACAATCAAATACTCGAAGGATAAGTTGGTTTGCTTTCCTGTGGTGTTTGTATTGTTTGCTAGCAAGAATCAAATATTATTTTATTGCTCAGTAATTTGCCTATTTTGATTATAATCTGTGCAACGGCTCTCAGAAACAACAGTAAAAATCAAGTAATGTTTCTTCAATCCTTAAATCTACACGTTGTTCATGTAATAAATGATTATAAAACACAACCAGAATACATACACAAATGTGAAACCTTACCTTGAGAGTGAAGCGATGTGTCTGAGGAGGTGGAACAGATGGCAGAAAACATTACGGCACCACGTTTAAAAGTTAACTTTCTCGAGATATTTCATGAATTACTGACACAAACACGGTTTGAAGCACAAGTGCAGACAGTATCGAGCGTACTGGAGAGAGCATTTCTGAGAACGCATCCCTGGATTTCTCTAACTTGCGCTACAGAACAGCACTTTCCTCGTTATTAACGTTATTTCTTTTATGACATCTTGACTCTAACATTTGTTGTACTACATTATTGGTAATCTGTACATTAGGTTTCACTCGATTTAAAACCGTTATAAAGTGTTTTAAAGCGCATCAGCCCCTTTTTGCACTTTCTGTACTTTTTACAATGGAAAAATGCAGCGCCAGGACCCGGAAGCGCAGCGCTATCAGACTTAACAAGTGTTTACTAGAGCAGAACTGTTTGTGGTTGTTCGTATCTCAATTTTTTTTCACATGTTGAAGCAAAAAAATTCCCAGCGAGACCTTTCGCATGTCGAACATTTCGTAACTCGAAGCATTCGTATATCGGGGTACCACTGTAGGTTTCAGAGGTCAGTGTCGTTTTGCTTTAAAGGAGCTTCTGCACTAAAACACAATAATATTGCTTCTCCTTTAATCTTTACCAAGGACTATTCTTTGGATATTTGATTGCTATAATCAAACGGTTCCACTCTAGGGGAAAACCCTCATGTCTATTATCTCTTATCTTGCTGTTAGGAGTGGTGAACCTTATTATTCAAGGAAACTTCTTTAGCCATCAGTCAGTGAGCTGAAGCTGGCAGGAATGCAGCAAAACAATGGCTGAACAGAAAGAAGGTTGTCTCTTAATCGGCCAAGACAAATCCAGATCTTAATCTAATTTAAATGTTGTGGTACCTGATTCTGGCATTAAAGCCCAGATGTCGTTCTAATCTCTACTGGCTGCAAGTAGTGGGTAAATATCAAAGATGGAGTTGAATCTTAACTTTCATTACAGAACATTTCTTGCACATGCAAGGGTCATATCTATTTTCCCCCAATATCATACTTAAAGAAATATATATAAAAATTAAGCATGTCCATGCATATGGAAGCTTTACTCACAGATTGGTTTTGGATGGACTTTTCTTCCTTTTTTCTTAAACTCAAAGGATTCTCAAACATTCATGCAGCGCTGATGCGTTTTTTTTCTTTCATCTGTTGTACCGCAATGTCCTCTTCAGACAGGGAAAAGCACCTTGCTGAGAAGCCATGCAAAGATTTGTGTGAATTTCAAGTCTGATTGGTGTGTAGAGGCCTTAAAAATATTTTGGCACTTTCTGTTTTAAAAGCAAACATGCATTGCGGGACTCATGGACGTCATGAGACGATGCAACGTCACCTGCTCTGTTAATATGCATAACAAACAGCTGAGAATTATCCAATCACTGAGTGGTTTTGCAAGATTGAGAGAAGTTGAGGGTGATGCAAGTTGGAGTCCCAAGATCATCATCAATGCCCAACCTGCCCCACTCTCGCTCCGCCTCGCTTCCTGTCTCTTTTCAGTATCCTGTCAATTCAATATTCTATTAAAAAGTTGATCTATCGTGCAGCTTTAGTAGACTCATCAAACTTGTTTCAATATCTAATGAATCAATTTATTGGTTATTGTTAAAGGCGTACATAATTTTAATCTGAAAACCATCTTTTAACCTCTTAAGCCCTGAGGCCTATTTTCCGAAAATCCTATACTTTTACTTTTTAAGGCATTTCTCAGCTTTTACAAGGCCTAAACTGCAAATCTTGGTATCAAAATGAAGATAGGTTCTTGGGGAGTGGTGTGGATGAGTTAATTTGACAGTCAAGAACACTGGGTAAGAGTAATTGATGTTGGAATGGCCAAAAAATGAACTCCGCCTAAAAAAAACACATGTTTCCTCCAATATCTCCTTATTTTACTTATAACGAAGCAAATAAACACTATCAATTGTAACCACTACATGTCAAGGACATCTGTAGCAAGTTTGGTGTTCATACTACAAGAAACTAATATTCTGTAAAGGTTTTGATTGAACAAAGTTCAGGCGTAATCCATGTTGGCACAGTTTGGCACAATTTGGCACAATAACTGAAATATGGAAAAAATCTTGTCCAAAGCTTCAGCTACATTCATAGTCTTCTTTTCTTGCTTACGGGACATGATTTCAGCAAAAAAAACTCCTAAAGAAAGGCTGTAAAAGGGGGGTGGAAGCTCATTTACCCCCATCTTGCTGCGCTTTTGGGAACCTTTCATTCACAAACACTTTCGACGTCGAGTTTCTGCGTGTCCCTACTCCCCGACCATCTGTCCAATCCGGGAGCTCTATATATCGCTGGAAAGCTCTGATTCTGAGGAAGCCAATAAGCTCAACCATTTTGAGACGGACAGCATCGCCGACAAATCACACGACGCGCAGCGTGGAGAGACCACCTCTTACGCACGGGGAGTCATTCCATATTTGGTGACGTCATGAGGCCACGGAGCAACAGAAAAAATACAAAATTGAGTTTTCGCGAAGCTATCAATGAAAGGAGAAATGAATTAATGATGAATTCATTGATTGTGGAGCTTCCTTTAGAAGAAACGCTCTGATTTGAAAGATGAATCATAAAATTCTTCTCAACAAAGGGTTGCATTGAGGGATCTATATCTTGGTTAGACGTTGGGTCGTTGGTAAGATTTTCTGTGTGAGGAAAGCTCATTTATTCTGGGGTCTGTCTCAACTTTCTGCCTTTGTCTCATGAGCCAGCACATGAAATGTTGAGAATTGAGCATCCCTCACCAGTGCCAGCAGACCTGGGCCAGAAGTCCACATCGAGTAGTGCCCACTATCCTCTTCTCACTCTCTTTCTCTTTTCACAGCTCACTCTGCACAGGACTTGGCGTCCACCCCCCCCCCCCTTCACTTTAAAATACAGTTGGATAACATTTGAAACTATATTGATTTACAGCTATATCTATTATATCAGTTCTCTACATTTTAAAACTAATTTTGATATCCTCTGCATATGGATTTACAAGTAATTGTTACAAATTGTTCCAAGTAGACGATGAGTTACCATGCAGTGCATTGTGGTGTAGCAGGTGCAGATATGCAATGTGAAATATACAAATTAGATGAAAGATAAAAGAGCAGGGATAAGAACTCTCTTTACTTTCAGTGGCTGCCAGTTCCGTTAGCTACTAATCACACTCTTCTTGTTTCTCACACTCTCGTAGAGACTTGTTATGTGAGATTATGCTGTAGATTGGCACAGGATTCAGAGTGAAAAGTCTCCTCATTAGCACCCAAAAATTCTCTCCATCCTTTTTTGTTTGGGCTGAGGAGTAGCTGCCTCATATGTCCTGTCCCGGCTCATTGAGGAGTTTGATTCCACCCCTCACACTCTGTTAGTGCTGATCTGATTGAATATTTCTTTTTTTTTTGTGAGGTCATGTATACTCACCTTCACGAAAGCATATTGAAAGCTTTGAGGTTTAATCTTGGAGTTTCTAGTAGAGATATTGGTTTTCTAGAGCCGATGTTTAGAGGTCGGGGTCAGCCGATGGCCGATAAGTGCTGCTGATTTTTTTTTTTTTTAATACAACAGCCACCAGACAGCATAGAAACAATATTTAGCATTTCAGTAGTTTACCTTCACCTTCAGTCTATCATCCCAAGAATACAATACACACAAAAAAAACATCTAATAAAAAAAAAGAAAGAATTGTTTTTGTTTTGTTGTTAACAGATTGCTTCAAGTTAAACCAAATGGCAATACTCTAGTAATTAATAAATGAATAAAAACACATCATACTGCACTGATTTGTTTGCAAGGACAGTGCTAAACCCTTTGACAGGTTTGTTGCGATAACATATAAGGGATACATATGGTCATTAATCAGATCACCTCTTTATGTATTTATTATTTTACACATCCTATTCAGATCACAACAGAAGTCGTTGCTATAGAGCAGGTCCATACCTTGTCCCTAAACAAGCGAAATATATAATAACTCACCGCTGCTGTCCGCACACAGCAGGCTGATGCGTGCACATGCGTGGTTACGTGTGTTTATGTGTTTATGCAAACCTCACAACCACACGCACACACAAACACACGGTTTACTAGTACCATATAGGAAATATATGTCCATAAGACTTTGACACATCACCATTTAAGCCATATCTTTATCTCCTAGGACTATCGTTGAATCTTATTTTGGCTTGGGCTCCAGCAGCAGCACGTTCCGCCGCACCAATAACACATGAAATCTAAATCTCGATTATTTGAGCATTATTTATTTTATGACTTTCACCATTTTACACAAAAAACTTTAATGATTTGGCTTTTAATTTCAGGCTACCAAAACCAGAGCAGTGTCTGCCCCAAAGGCCTACAGACTATTTTAAAATGTTATGAGGCCCAAGTAGATTTAAGTAGTTTGTTGCAGATGGAAATCATTCTGAAGCCTTACCCAACGTTCAATAACCATTGAGAGGGAAATAGTCGGTGCATAATAAAGGATTAATTGCTGCTACACCATCATTATGGCATGCGTTTGCCAAACCTTGCACTCTGAGCATCCCCTAATTATCCTCGAGGCTGTCTTGACTTGTCGGCAAATAATCTTGTGACTCAGGCAGAACTGCCGGTCACCACAGAAGAGTAGCTTCTTAATCTCAATTGAAGTAATAAAGTAACTAAATACTAGGGGTGTAACGGTTCACGGTATGTATTGAACCGTTTCGGTACGGCCTGTTCGGTTCGGGACACTTGCGTACCGTTTCGGTATTCAGTATTTGTATTAAATAATATAAATGTATTATTAGCGCGATATTAAGTGCAGCGGAACCATTTTTCCTAGGCGAGTTTCCGCACGGACGCTATTGAGTGACGTGCAGCTCTACTGTGCGACACTCAATAGCGTCCGTGCGGAAACTCGCCTTAGGCTTCTCTGTTAAAATACATAACGGGGATAGACGAGTGGATAAGTTGTTTGCCGACATTGTTCCACGGAGATCGGGCAGGCAACACATCTAACATTTTCTACTGCTGGAGATATTGTCACTGCAACCAGATCTGTGCTCTCTTCAGAAAATGTGGATAGGTTAATCTTTTTAGCCTAAAACGTAAATAGTTAGTTTTGTTGATATATAAGCTGAAGCTGTTGCTAGTGTTAAAAGTTTTCAGGTCCTAACTAGTTGCAGTATTTCATTTTTTATGTAATAAAATGTGTTTTTCTTTATAAAGAGTGCAATTTATTTAAAATATCACCCAAATGTGTCACTTTTATTTATTTTATGCAAGAATTCTATTGTGTATTGGCAGCTTTTCAAAATAAAGATTATGTAAGTTTTTATTTTTTTGTACCGAACCGAATTAACCGAACCGAACTCTCCAAGACACTGTACCGAACCGAATACAATTTTAGCGTACCGTTACACCCCTACTAAATACTTTTACTTCTGAAACTAAAAGTAGTTGACATTAATTTAAAAATGTCTCAAAACTAAAGGCATTATTTAATTATTTCAGGACTGTATGTCATCATCACAATACCAGTTATTGAAACATGTTCTCTAATCCTGCAGATTAACATAACTTCTCTAATATTGTATTTAATGTGATCACTCTGGATTTTTAGGCATGCAGTCATCAATGAATCATCCATATGCAAATTGTCTGTTGGTCTGTTGACACAGCTGTGCGCACATTTGAGGACATCACAGAAAAGTTTGAGAAAACTGGAATAGCATGTGTTCGTCTCACACACTTGCAACAGAAACATGAGCCAGTCAGACAGGCACCTGTCTTCCTGGGTAAACATGGGTGCAACACGTTTAGGTAGTGTAGCAGATGATTCATAAAAGTTTACTACAGATCAGGAATCACTCTCTCAATCATTTACAGCCTTGATGTTTTACGGCTCTTCTTATTTTATTTCAGAAAGATTTCTTTGGCCTTTTTGTATGAAATTAATGACTTGCTTAAGTACTTGAACATTAGCCATCTATTGTTAATTATTACCACCACTAACATCGTTCTCTGTGTTCTTGCCTACATAGGCAAAATATGAGAAAAAGAGTTAGTGTAGATAGAACCTATAAATGACTTTATGGGTTGCTGTTTTGTCAACAATTAGAAAATTATGCACTTCTACTGCGTTGTTTAAGCTTTTGAATTATTTACTTGCTTTGCCTTTGGATTTCAGTGTTATTTTAAAAACAATGTCATAAGTAACGGTACCAAGGACAGAATGCAGCTGAAAGGCTCTTAAAAGCACAGTGCATACATTTTCTTGCACTGGAAAAGAACAATAAAAAGTTTTATGAGGAGTTTTAATAATTGAAATTATTTGTATATGATTACTTCTATAAAACTTACATTTTGACCAAGTTAAAAAAGAGGGTTTCTTAGCATAGAGTACCAAGACCAAAAGAAAGATACAAATGGCAAAAAGCAAAGTAAAGATAAATCGTTCCATGTAGAGAAATGGTTTTGCGTCTGCCGAACATGTATATATTTTTATATATGTGCAACAAATGAACTCTAGTGTCATCTTGTGAAGCCTTTCTCTTCTACTATGCCAATGATAAATTTATTTCTACATAGTGGAACATTTCAATTCCCTCCTTCTTTCCAATGTGATGTATGTTTTCCTTCTTTAAATGAGGTAAAAGATCATCCGTATATAAACATTGCAATCAAATTACGTGCATTAGTCATGTATGCAGAACATTTTATTTATTTTATTTTTTTGCATTGGGGCTTTGTATGTGCACCACACAGAGCTCAAAGGGTTCACAAAATAAACCTCCATCGGCCGTGCAGGACCTGTCTCTTGATGTTGTCCAATTGCAGCAGTTGAGGAATCATGGAAAATCACTTGTGATTTTTAAGTTAAACATTTTTTTTTCACTTTTGTCTCTCATAGCTGGCTCATTTTTATTTTTATTATTTTTTTCACTGCTGTTTTTGAATCATTATTACCTCAATCGGATTTTTGTTTAGATCATCCCCTGTTGTTTGTGTTTCATTTTAAGTGTCTGTTCCTGTTTGGATTTCTAAATTGCAAGTTAACCAAGGCAGCTACTCCTTGGTGCACATCCTCATGATTACTATTTACACCTCACCATGAGAACGTTTCCATGGTTCTGACTCCTGTTACTGCTCCTCCTCCATCAGTCTCGACACCTGTCGTGTAAATCTCCCTCTCCCTGTGTGTAGAACACAATGTCTGTGTGGGCTGTAAGGCAGAGTAAACAGTCTGTGACGCTGATCTCAGTGCAGATGTCTCAGTCTAGCTCAGCTCTTCTGGTGGTACTTTGACAGGTGTCACCCATCTGAACTCTGATCTCCAGCTTTTCCCTGAGATGCGGGAGTACTCAAGGTCTGTGTTTGTAAATGATGTGTTCCCCGATGAAGAATTGATTTGGATGCGATGTACTGAACAAAAATGTGTTACTTGCATGAAGTGATTTCTTTACAGTTCTTGCTGGTGACTCATGCTACACAAAGGTTGTATAGCAAATCCTCATGGACTCATGTTTCCATAGCTACAGGATGCGAGTAGAGCCTACTTAGAGAACACACTCTTTCTCCCACGTTTTATCATTGGTGGTTTTAGCTTTTGACTAAATATCAACTCTATGAACAGCATTATATAGTCAAATTTGATCAGTGATACTCAGGAGACAAAAAAGTGGGGCTAAATAAAAAAAAAAGAGCTGCGTATAACAGAATACACGAACAAATGATAAGTTTTGGTCTAATTGTTATATTGTTTAAAATTAAATTGGAATTAAACTGTTCTTTTATTCATAATAATGAATGGACAGATTCAACTCTCTATAAAACAGTTGATATATTATTTTTCTGTAAGTTTGGGGCTTGTAATAACATTTAAACATTAGCGATGACAAAATACTCCGTTTTATAACAAACATTACGCATTTGAATGACTCCCATGCGTATTATTATTCCTACTTCATTACGGATGTGAACGCATTTCTGGAGCAAATGTCCAATCAATGAACTGCTATTTTTATAAGTATTATAATACTTTATTGCACTTTACGGAAGCTCAGAGGGTAAACAAGCATTCTATGTAAACGGGATAGAGTTTGCATATTACGGGTAAGAATAAATCGATTTACGTTCAAACAAATCAACGTATTTTCCAGTGCTAAAAGAAAAATGTTAAACTTTAAGACTTACAGGGCTCTAGAGTGCGACCAATTTGGTCGCATATGCGACCTAATTTCTCAATGGTGCGACTGAAAAAAATCAAAAGGTTGCACCGGACACACATTAGGCCCATATCGTGGTCTAAACCAAACAGAGACAGTGAAGAGCGTATCTCGCCCCACCCCCCCTCTGATTGGCCGTGGTACAGATATTCCTGTATGTGTGTGAACGTACGTTTGAAAATGCACGTGATGCAGTCAGACAGAGAGAGGTGAGTCCATCAGGTAAACAGTGGATGTAGCCGCGCATTACGAGAGAAGATGAAAAGAACGATTGACAGATTTTTCATTAAGAAAGATAAGTTAGGGCCTGATCGTGAAAATTATAACCAATGCTCTGACACGGAGCCATCAACCTCCCCTGTGACTGGCTCTAATACATTTAAAATCGAAACTATAAACTTCAGAATTTTCTATAAAACACATAACATGCCGCGATAAATGCACTGCTCAAGTGTCCCCTCTCCCCGCTGCCTTTCAGCGGCAGGCAGCTGCAAACAGATCATCAGACGAGGCCGAGATGAGAATTAAGTTTAACGTTGCCTACAATATTGCAAAAGAAGAACTCCCCTTCACTAAATTCAAATCCGAAATAATTCTTATGAAGAAAAATGGCTTGAACGTACACCCGTCCTGATCGACGGAGACACATATATCGGCACAAAGCAAAGCGTCATTGTGTACAGTTGTATGTAGCGGATAGGAATACCGGTGAATATACCGTACTTATTGAACACATTGAGGTCGAGCATGCTCATGCCCAAGGTAAGCCATGTCATGTCATGGAGCCTATCTCAATAATATGCCTACCGTCTCGGTAGTTTGTCTAATTAGGAATTAATGCTGCTTCAAAGAAAGCATTTGCTGCTCTTGGGGACCAAAAAAGTTTAAAGTTTAAATTTCAGCTCAGTAAATCACTTTAAACACTTTTTCAGTAAGTTTTAGTTACCTTTCTTGTAGAATTGTGCTTCAAATAAAGAACTTTATTTAATTTGACCAGGTTGTTAGTTAATCATTTACAAGTCAATATTGTCGGACAGTGATTTAAAAAAAATAAATGAATAGATAACTAAAAAAAGTGAACTTGTGGAAATACTGTGTTAAATGTGATGCGGTTGAAAATTTGGGTGCATCTAACTTTTGTGCTGGTGCACCTAAGAAAAAAATTTAGGCGCACCAGTGCAACCAGTGCAAAAAGTTAGTCTAGAGCCCTGACTTATTATAACTTAACATTAAGGTATTTTTTTATGAAGAATACATTGATGTGAGTTTATAGAGGACTGGGGAAATTGATCCTCTGATTTAAATCTTCACAATTTCAAAATGTGCTAAATCTATAAATGTTCTGCGGAAAATGTTTCGATCAGTGTGTATTCACTTTACATGTAACAAAAAAAAACATAAATCAGGGCATTATTTATGTATAGAAGTGAACTTTCAAAAATGCAAGTGTTTTTTTTACATTTTTTTTTTGCAACAGCAGCATCAATGCATTCATGTTTGTTTTTGTCTGTCGGTCTTTCACAACTGCAGGCTGTCTTCTTAGTGCCGCACTGCATTGGTACTTTGACACGCATGCTCCCCAAATAGTTCTTTCTGTACCATTGGGTTTTTGAGGGTGAGCGATGGCCCAGGCACTGATGATTTGTTGACGTCTGTTTGTCTCGTTGATTCCTCTGTTTTGAGAGCGCTGTGGCAGACAGGATGTGTGAATAATGGCGAGAGCTAAGGAATGTAGTGTTTTTGTTTTGTGAAGCCTTTCAGTCACGTTGCTCAGACTAGAGGAAACTTTGCCAAATCAAAGTCGTCATCACTTGCTCTTTATCTGTTCAATGTTGAGTTGAGCCAACCCAAACAGCCACTACTATGGTGCATATGACTTGGTAGTTTTAATGCCCAGCCAGATTTAGGAAAAGTTGTGTTTAGAACTTTCAGTTTGTTGTGCTTGGGGAAGAGTTAACTTGGAATTAAAATTGTAAGTTAAACTTGACAATCATTAATATGCCTAGGAGCCATGTGAAACCTGTATAGCTAGAATTCCTCATTCCTCAACATAAGGAAGATATTCTTTCCAAGTGTGTTTACCAAAGAGCACTAATGGGTAAACTGTAGGTCTCTTGAATGTTTGAAACATAAGGCGAGGTTGTGTAAATATTGACAGATTATTCAAATGAGTTTTTGTTCAATCAAATGCCAGCATTATTTTGCTCGCCCTCCTTTTCACAAAAGTATAATCAGTGGCTTTTCTACTTTTTCAAAGATCCAAAGATTATATCAGCTCAAGGTCAAAGGTTCAGTATTGAGTGTTCAGTTTTAAAATGGGGTTAATGTGATTTATTTGTAATTCAAACAATCACTGTTTGACATGATATAAACGTGTGCTGAAAACTAGTGCAATGAAGTGCCATTTATACTGTATATAATAATATAACCATTGTGTTAGTAGTAGTGGTAATAGGTTTTTTAGTGTTAGATTTAACTGTTTTACCGTGTTCTGTCCGTGTTTATTATTCTGTATTCGCGCACATGCGTCTTTTTTCCCTTATTTCCTCGCATTCTTCCGCCGTTTTTGGCACACTAAACGGTTCGATTTCAATGCCAAAACACTTTTTTTCACTGTTTTGTGAATTTTTCAATCACAGTCATATGTAATAAAAGTTTTTATACACAGAGTTTATTCCAAACAATAATGTTTTTTCAAAATGTAGTGTCATTTTTGATATCATATTGACTTCATATAATATTGCTTTTAAAACTGCTCATGCTCTTGATTCCAACAACATATTGCTTTATTAATTTATTTTTATCTTTTGCTAATTTTTGTATAGAAACATAAGGGTTTCTTTTGGACAAATCTAATATGATGTAATATATTTATATATTAATTGATTGATGGCTCTCAATATCGCAATATATATCGTTTGGAAAACAATATCACAATGTAATTTTTTTATATTATATATATATATATATATATATATATATATATATATATATATATATATATATATATATATATATATATATATAGTTTGAGTGTAAGAAATAATTTTACCTCACAGAAGGAGGACTATAGGAAAAGGTTCGGATTGACTTGGCTGCCTGCCAGACTTTGGTAAACCCTGGTATATAAGGAAAGTAAGAGTTTAAGTGAGTATAAGCTGTTAAGTTTTCATCAGCAGAGCTTCCCCAGAGTGTGGATCTCCCAGCAGGTTACTCACTGGTAACAGATCAGCCGTGGTCACAAGTGTTCTTCTCAGAATGAAGGCAGGAACAGCACATGGGATGTGTCTGCTCACTGTCCTTCAGGACTGTTTATCTAAGCTTGCGTTACAATACATTTGTTGACTTTCTCCTTAGCAAAGCCTTTAAAAAGAAAGTTTATTTTTCACGATTCACAAATCATTTAGAAAATATGTAATGCCTTATATCAAGATTAAAAGTTTGAACATAAAAGCTAATAAATTAAAGTGCAGTAATATATTCTGCTTTTTGGCTAAGTGGGTTTAGGTGTTTATATATTTGTGTGTAGAGTAAGACGGTTGAGAGATTTTTGTTAGCCCACCAAAGGCTGAGGTAACTACTTAAAACCTGAATGTTGAGTTGTACAATAGAAGTAACCATATATAAATTTTGTCAAATCAAAGGAAAACGTTTAGTCACACTGCCCTCCAGTCAAGGACCGTGGACTGATGCAATTGCCTCTTTAAAAGCAACCAGAGTTGAGGGTTTAGAGAGAGTAAATGTCCATGCTGAATTAAAATTTTTATACTCCTTCGTAAATTGTAGAATCGCTCATTATATTGACCTTTAAATCCGAAACAACGATAAGTGTTCGTTACACTGCACAAAGAGAGCCTTTTGGAAGAGCTTGTGTCTGTTTGAGGCATCCTTCTTTGTCCTTCTATTGCTCATAAGTGTCTCAGCTTTATTTTCTCAATGCAATGCTCCTCTGATGGAATGTTGAACTTAAAGGGGTTCTTTTTATACATTTTTGGCAACATTTGTTTTGTTTACTTGGTCGATATTCTATTGCTAATGTATTATCGGTAAGGATTTATTTGAGCTTTTCAAGTCTTTTGTTTAGAATTTTGGCAGTAAGAGAGATGGCGAGGATAGACAAAGAACCAGTGTTTGCATCAACGAATATATTGCTTCTTTTCCAATATGTGATCCAGTATCATTATAAGCTGCTTTTGGTGGCTTTTACACTACATAGTTGTTAGTACTGTGTTAATACGTCTACCTTTATGTGACATCTACACCACTCTACCAACATGCAGTGGAAAAGTGATCCTGATCACTGGTAGATTGTTGAACAGATTCATACTTTGCGCTTGGACCAGGTTCAGTTGGAATGAAGCTAATGTTGAGAGAATGTTTGGAATTCAGAATCAGAAGGAGCACTTGTTCAGACAGAGTGATTGCGATCTGTTTCTGACAGGTGTGAAGTGTGCTCCTAACACTGCACATCCTTCAAGAGAATTTACCTACTTAATGATGAAATTCTATTTGGGAGTTTCTGTTAATCGCAACGATTATTGTATACCCTTTAAATATGAATAGTTTTGCTGTGAAATACCTTGAAGTCCCCACTATACTTATTAACCCTGACCATTGTGCCTCATCAGATCTCCATCTTTCCTCATGTAGTGAATAGTTGTCCAGAACTGTGCTCCCCGGGCGCCGCAGCCATGGCTAGCCACTGCTCCCGGTGTGTGTTCACGGTGTGTTTATTCACTGCTGTGTGTGTGCACTTGGATGGGTTAAATGCAGAGCACAAATTCCTTGTATGGGTCACTCCATACTTGGTCCTAATGTCACTTTCACATTTACTCCCAACAAAGGTTCCATTAAGGACATAGTGGCTATGGCCAAAACCACACAAACAGTTTTTCACTCTTCTACTACAAACCAAACAGATGGCAGTCGATTTGTGCATCCTTGGGTTTGACTAAATTCCTACAAGATGTAAATTTGCTTTGTTCCGAGTTATCATTAATCTCCACTTTAGCTTGTTGCTCCAGTTGAATCATGTGATGTGCTTGAAGTGGTCAAAGTTTACTCCAGCGTAACTTTCTGCCCAGACACAATATCGCATCGCATACACTAGGTTTTCTGGTCCAGGATTGTTGCATATATTTGAATAACCTGTGGGGAATTTCGTGTTGTATGACTGACACACCACACTGGTGTGACTCATCATGTGAGGATCTCTTCTATTTTTCTGCTGTGCTTAAAAACCAGTAAAGCTTTTCCTTATAGTTTTCTTTTCGTTTGAACCAAACCAACCTGTTACTGGGTATGTAGCACCGGTATGAAGCCAATGCCAATACTCCATTCTTATTGACAGCTCTGAACTGGAGATCTCTCATTGCTTTTGCCAAGCGAGCATGCTTTCGACTCAAAGAGACTGAATTCCTTGACGAATGATTTTGATCAGTATTTTGATGCTTATTCAGCTGATAATAAGCTTAAAATAGAAGTGCATGCTTAAAAGTACTTGTGACTTGAAAAAGCCTGATGCATGGTCATGTGATTACAAATAACATAAGTACAGGACCAACACTGTTTGTGTACAGCAGTGTAAGATTGCCCCGATTACCCTATTGTATTATGTCCGTAAGATTTATTCTTTAGATTGTTTGGGTAAAAACTAGGCATGGGGTGGTATAAGATTCTGATTGTGTGATAACCTTAGATAAAAATATATAGTTTCACAGTATTACAGTATTGTGTTTACTGCTCTACAATGTTATATTTAAATGTCTAGGTACAAAAACAACTGAACACAGTACATTTTGTTTTGGAAAACACAAGATTTTATAACATCAGTATTATAAATAATTCTTAAAATAATTGAAATATTCTTCATTAAATAAAATTGCACTTGTTTGAGCCTAAACCTGCAGCTCTACAGTAATCAACATAAATAAAATTTTTCAAGGAAAACTCCAAGCTATTTCATATTTATCTCATTTTAACACATTCACAAAACCCTTCACTGATTGGATAGTTTCTCATGCATATTAACAGACTGATTGTTTGACTGGAATTTCGTACCTTGGCAAAAAGGGGAAAATGACCCCAAAAATGAACAGGATTATTGTCTAAAAGGAAGTAAATGGTACAGGTTGCAGTCTTCAGCTGACCAAGATCAACATTTTTTATCTTAAAAATGTTTTGGGATTTCATCACACATTTTCTTACACATGTTTTTTTTTTCTAAGAGTTAATGTGGGAATTTTCCCTTCACTGCAAACTTGAGCACATGATCATTGGATCGGCAGACAGATATTTGTTGTCACAATGAGCCTTTGTACTGCTCTGCTCTCTTGCTGCTGGTCCAGTACAGGCTGCAGTGCACACCAGCTTTGTTTTTAATGGTTTTATCCCTTACCGTCCTCGCTGTTGCCTGCTACTGATCATGGGGATTGGACTGGTCATGTGACCAAACATGAGAAAGGCGTCTTATGTTGTGTTTCACAGATGGCTGACGTGCAAAGACGCCCTGCTCCAAAAACGTTGTGCAGCCTTTAAGCTTATGTGGAATTGTCAATCTATATCATTGTGACTGAACAGAGCAGTTTATAAACCAATGCAGCTACTCATGGCAGATTGGTTTGGGGCATAATTAAAGCAAAAAAAAAGGAAGAGCAAGAAGAGTAAAACAAAATACAGCACACACTTAATTGTTAAAGCTTACCAGTGGACCAAAAAAAGAGATGCATCGGTACATGCATATAGGGATAGATATTTACTAGGGGTGTAACGGTACGCTAAAATTGTATTCGGTTCGGTACAGTGTCTTGGAGGGCTCGGTTCGGTTCATTCGGTTCGGTACAAAAAAATAAAAACTTACATAATCTTTATTTTGAAAAGCTGCCAATACACAATAGAATTCTTGCATAAAATAAATAAAAGTGACACATTTGGGTGATATTTTAAATAAATTGCACTCTTTATAAAGAAAAACACATTTTATTAAATAAAAAATGAAATACTGCAACTAGTTAGGACCTGAAAACTTTTAACACTAGCAACAGCTTCAGCTTATATATCAACAAAACTAACTATTCAAGTTTCAAGTTTTTGGCTAAAAAGATTAACCTATCCACATTTTCTGAAGAGAGCACAGATCTGGTTGCAGTGACAATATCTCCAGCAGTAGAAAATGTTAGATGTGTTGCCTGCCCGATCTCCGTGGAACAATGTCGGCATACAACTTTAAATTTATCCACTCGTCTATCCCCGTTATGTATTTTAAAAGGGAAGCCAAAGGCGATTTTCCACACGGATGCTATTGAGTGTCGCACAGTACAGCTGCACGTCCCTCAATAGCGTCCGTGCGGAAACTCGCCTAGGAACATGGTTTCGCTGCGCTTAAATTCGCGCTAATAATACATTTATATTATTTAATACAAATACCGAATACCGAAACGGTACGCAAGTGTTCCGAACCGAACAGGCCGTACCGAAGCGGTTCAATACATACCGTGAACCGTTACACCCCTAATATTTATAGAGATACATCAAAATCATATCATGCATTAACTAGTTCTACGATAAATGCTAATTGTATTAAAGAATAATACAAATGCATTTTGGAAACCAACATATAAACAAGACATTACTTACCTGGGCGCTTTGAATTATTATATATTAAATTTGCAATGCAGCAGCATGGCAGATATAGCAATACACATTAGCCATGGTGTGTAAATGGTACATATTGCTTACCATATTCCCTGTTTATAAATTGATTGCGTTTGCCAGTGTCGAGAATACCTAAAAACGCCAAGATAAGCAAATTATTTCATCCACCAATGTCCAAATGTAATAGAAAGGCACTTACACACTCCTTCACCCATTTATTAATTACCGTATTTTTCGCAGTGTAAGACGCACTTTTCCTTCCCCAAAAGTCAGGGGGAAAAGTTGGTGTGTCTTATGCGTCGGTGGGCGGAGGGCGGTGCGCGGAGGGCGGTCACGGCCGTAGGGGAGGCGTAAGAGAGGCCGCGGCTCCGGCCTAGCTCCAGAGCCGTCGGCCATATTTGTACACCCGGCGGTGCGCGCTGAAGTCATCGCCCATCTCGTCGATCCTACTATAGTACTTAGGACTCTGTGAAGGAGGACATTGTTATAAAATCATTTAAGAAGTGTGGCATTAGTAATGCCTTGGATGGAACAGAAGACAACATATTATTTGACACCAGTGAGGAAGAAAGTGATGACAATGACTGTGTGGATCTGTCCTCATTTCTGATAGCAGTGACGAAGAGGAATTATTGGGGTTCGAATAAAAACATTACAGACTTTTTTTTGCTACTTTTACTGTATACTGACTTTACTGACTGTTCATGTTTGGCACATAATAGTTCTTAAACTGCTGGTAACTTTTACACAGTTGATATAAAATATTTTACTACAGTATTTGGTTCAGAATCTTTTTTTTCTAGATCTTCCTCATTTGAAATTTGCTAAGTGTTGGAATATGATATTTGCTGCATATGTAAGAATAAGATGTGTAGTAGCTGTGCTGGTCTCTGTGTGTTTAGTCATGGCATTACGCACCGCATTCGGGGCCTGGCACTCCATTTGCCCATTGACATACAATAGTAGAAGGCACATTTATCAAAAAATGCTTTGAATCCAAATTTAATTCAAGCGGCAAAACAAAAGTTTGAGTCCCAAAAATTTTCCTGAAAATGATGTTTATAAAGTGGAATGTTCTGTAGCACACGTTAGAGGAGAAACCCAATCAAGAAGAGGTAAATAGAGGTAAATAACATCTTGGAATTAATTGCAGCCAGAATTGTTCTGACCTCTTTTTGATTTACTGTGCGATTTAACAACCTGTAAGTTATGTGTCCAAACAGGTTTGTTTTAAACGAAGCGTCGATTACAAGAATGTTTATCTGTTTTTTGTAACTAATTATATCAAATAATTTAAGTGACTTTTTCAGGTCTAATTGAATATGTAGCCTGAGTGGTTACAGTGGTTTTGGAGCATTTAAATAGAATAAGAGAAACTGTTTAGCATTGACCTTCAGAAATGCTGAATGAATGCACCTTCACCTGCTCGCGCTCAGCGTCTCATTTGACTTTGGAATGCAAATCACATCTTTGGCCTCAGAGCAATCACAGAGGCCTCTGTACGATTCTGCCTAGACTGCACTAGCTGAGCAGTGAAGTATCAATCTGTTCCAGTCATCCCCAGGGCACTGTAGGAAGCCTTGAGGACTGAATTGGTCAGAAGGGACTGGTGTAGATCAATACAAAAAGATAAATTATATTCGTTGCTTTTAATATCATGATGGTTTACAAAATCCATGAGTCAGTTCAGTTTGTGAAATGGTTCTCTGGTCACATTTTTGATTACTGTAGAAGTGCCATATGGATCCGCATGTAATATTTAGCCTAATAATGAACTAGTATTCTCAGGGATCTCATGTGACCATGGTTGACATTATTGCATTTGAAGAAGGTTCTTTATGAGAATTGTGAACATTTTGAAATCAATAGTTTCTCTTCACGTTTTCATGAAGCCATTTTTTTTTATTTTTATGAAATTAAAGGAGTTCCTTGTGTATCTTAATCTCGGCAATATTTGGATTTTATATTATTTGTTCCATCTCAAATGTCCCTCCCTTTCTCAGTAAATTCTTTGCTCAACTCCCTAAGTAAACAATTGCTTTCCCATGATCATTCAGCAGTTAGTTGGGTAGGTATGGGTCTACTGTCTGCTACCTCTGTTTTCTAGTAATAGTCAAATTCTTGGGGGCCTAATAACAAAATTATGAATTCTAAAGTTATACATGGAATAGATTTATAGCACATAATTATTTTTAAAACAAGCATTTAACATGCAAACATTTTCTTTCGTCTTATTAGTACATGTAACCTCTTATGTGTTAAAATTTTTTCTGGGTTTTGGGTTCTAGACCAAACAAAAACCTTCCCTTGTATGTCCATTGGCCTATTGCTGAAAGCTTTTAATTTTGCCATTTTCTAAATAGTATCCACCTTTAAAATGCATTTTTGTTTGTTGTAGTTGCAACATCATAACCATGCACAACTCTGTATATGGTATGTTTTTACTGGGAAGTTTACCTGTTTTTAGTTAATTGTCAGGAATGACTGTTATTCAAATGCTGCTGCAGGAAGTCGACTGAATGTTGACCAAAGTAGTCTTTCTTTGGCCGATACCGATTTTCAGAAATCTCGGTGGCCATCTTCTGATTTTATTATTTTTACGCTGTTGTATGTAGTAGATCAGGGGTGCTCATTACGTCGATCGGTGCTACCGGTCGATCGCGGCGATTTTGAAAGTGAAACAATATCAGCCGATCATCCATCCCGTCACAGTTAAGTAAAGATTCACGGATTCGGTTTTCTCTGCTCAATAGCTCGAGACCAGAATGTTCTTAGTAAACAAATAATACCTATTTTTAATCTGTGTTATGTAGCGGACAAACTACAAAACGTTTTTTATCAAAACAAGTTTCCCTCGGCATTCCCAGAAACACATTACCGTCTATGAGCAACCCGCTGACATGGAATCGCTTAGGGACCGTCTGCAAATTACCAGATCCAAAATATGTTTTACCCAGAATATGCTTCATAACTTCATTCTAAATTGTTCTATTACAACCAAAATCTCTCAACACGCCACTCCTCACCTGCATATTGTACTGCACAACTCAGTTTCAATAAAAAATTTTAAAATTTATTAGAGCATCATTTTTATTCTTGATTATTTGGATCAAAGCTCAATTGCTCCCATAAAAATCACTCTATTACCATCAATTCAGGTCACACACAACTGTTCCAATGATTCAATTCAGTGCAAGTCATCAAATTAAACTCACGTTATTACAAAAAATGTAAATAATTAATTATTATGTGTGTTTTGTTAATTCTCAACAAAGTTGAAAACAATTGTTTGTTGATTGATGTTTTACATTTTTGTTGCGGGTAGATCACTTTGACTTGGTCATTTTAAAAGTAGCTCACGAGCTGAAAAAGTGTGAGCACCCCTGTAGATAATGATATTATAGTAGTGGTGATGCCAGAAAACCAGCTTCAATATTTACCACACTTGATTATTTTTGGCTGCTCATATTAGGCTGAAAAATAATTAGAGGGAGAGAGATCAAACTCTGATCTCCATAAGGAACCACACAACGCTAGTGTTGCAGTTAAACGCTGCCCCGCTTCCGTAGAATGAGTGCTGGCTCTGACAGTTTTTTTTTGATTGGCTTGGCGCTCCTGTATTTGCCATATACTGTACACAAACAATGGCAGCAAACACTCATTTTTAATAATAAAATAACTGTACACATTGTATTTTCTGTTAAATTTAAAACAAAATGACAACTTTAAAAAAAAACTGAGGTTGCTTATAGTAGACCTCAATAAATGCAACATATATTCTCTATCTTTCTTTCTCGCTCATTTGCTTAGTCTTTGTCTAGTAATGGTCACCTTTGTTTCCTCACCTTATTTCTCCTGTTTCATTTGTATGTCAGTCTTTCTTTTGTTTATCTTGTTTTCTTTAACTTACTTGTAGACAATAGGAAAGTTGCCCACTCTGCTGGTGCTTAGTGGGAGGAGCTAAATGGTCTTTGTTTTGATTGACAGCACTGTGTGTGACTTCAGAGACTTTGTTCCAGTGCTGAGAAAAAAAGAAGGCAGGGGGTTTATTCATATGAAGCACTCTTGGAGTAATCATTGCAAGCCAGAGGAAAGTGGTGGACATTTCACGGGCTCATAGTTTCTAAAGAACATTTGTGCTGCCCCCAACTCAAAAAAAGTTTTGGGTTTGGGTTTTTTCAATCAAAGGTTAATTTGTCTGGGTTACTGATGCAGTCAAGCCCACAATCCCCTTTTTCTTCTCTTTCTTCCGAGTTGAAAAGAAAATCTCAGAGCTTTGTTTGGTTATTCCCTCCTCTACTTTGCATCCTTTCTGTCTGTGCCTAAGAATAGCATTTTAATGTCAAGTTTTTATATGTTCTGTTCTGTTTTAAATATTTGTTAAACTAAACAAAACTGAAGGTTTTTGAAAGGTAACAATGTTTGATTGGCACAAGGTTGTGTAATATTATGCACCCATAAGGGGTCTCGCTAACATTTGTGAAGTCATTGCACGTAACATCTAAAGAGGAAGACATCTCATGGCATCAACAGGAGCAACCTCATTTCCCTTGTTTCTCAGTTAAACTGGGAGTGAAGGATAATGAGGTAATGTTTAATAAAGACGTTTCAGACATGATTCATAGCTAGAACTTCATTCACTTGAGCTCTGAGCCAGTGTTTCAGAACTGAACCAACACATGGAATAGAAAAAAAGGTTTTAATAAAAAGCAGCAAGATGTGTCTTCTGTGTGCATATCACGTTCATTCTAACCAATCAAAAAGCAGTCGAGGAAACTCGTACAATAACGTATGTGACCAATGAGTGGTCCTTATGTTGTCACATGGCTGTATTATCTGTGGTGTGTGTGGTGGCTAAAGCTGCAGACGATTGCAACAACGTCCTTGTTGTTTATCTTGATCTGGACCGAATTAAACAAACTAGTGCTCTGAAAGCACCTGGTGCCATTACATAGGTTGTTTTGAAACAGGGATTTTTCTGCCTAGTTACTCTGTTCTCCCAAACACAGCATCATGTTCATGTAACTGCATTTTTGAAAACACAGACCCGGTTGCTCGTTTTAAAAATGCTCTCAACTCCATTTATGTTTGGGTGGTAAAAATTGAAGGCACGCTCTGTACTTGCAGTCACTTCTTTGTTTACAAAGGTCAAGTGTAATGGTGGATAAAAGGATGAGTACATGCAGATGTATTCTGATTAATCAACAAACAGAGGAGCCTGTGGTTTTGCAAACGTAATGCTGAATACTTGTTTTAAAAAATGCCACAATTCAACTGCCACCTGTTGGTTTAGTCTTTACCCCAAATTAAGGGGTTTTTGAGTAAACAAAGTGTGAGACAAAAACACTTTAAGAAACATGGTTTAAGTAATTTTAAACTTAAACTTTGAGCCACCCAGGCATCTTAGCTTTGTATACTTTTAGCCTCTTTGCACTTTTTGCCTCCAAACCTTTGATTAGAAACCTATCGGAAAGTATATCCGTAGTTTATCTAATGTTTTAAAATGGCAATAAAAATGTAATGTAAAATTTCTGCTTTAAAATAAAATGAATAATTTTGTCTATAAAACATTTACTATTATTATTCTCAGTTTGAAGAACGGCATTTGTAATATTAGAAATTAAATGGTTAATAGTGCGGGAATGTCACAGGGTGAGCAGTCACTTGACTTGCACAAAGTAGTGTCTGTGTTTTATTTACAGGATCTTTATTATTCTCCTTGTGTTACTCCTCCTTTCTCAGTGTTTGAGACACTCTGAGGAAGAGAGGTTTGGTTTTAAGTTGTGTTTGTATCACATGGATCAGGAGGATAGTACAAGTTGTTTCGTGACCATATCGCTTTATATGACCTTGAGAGGCCTTAGTTGGCAGGAGAACACCGACATTAGTGAATTCTCCCCATTGTGCATAGTTTTTTAAGGATCATCTGCGATTATGTGGCCCCTAGTGGCAGAGAACCGAACTGCAAATGTAATAACATTTATATAAAGATTCCTGAACATTTTGTTCTGCTGCTATTGTTGACACAAATGTTCCATCCCAAACACACTGATGTTTATGTTGATGTTGCATCTGCTCAAGCAAATGCATTCTAGGATTGGGTGATGCTCACAGCTCAAGTTGTTGTTATTTCTAATATTATTTTAATCGATGGTGATGTGCTGTTGCTAAAAGTAGCTACTCGAAATTAATATTGAGATAACTTGGGTCTTGATTTTGAAAGATCCAAAAGGTATATATAACCTTGGTTTAGAAGCCAAGTCTATGTTTGTTTTATTCTTTGTTAAAATAGATTTTATTTTAAGTGCACTCTTAATCTATTTTTTTTATTAGATAAGTTCACTAATTAGAAATGTGCTTTGATTTTCCTAAATGTTGCCTACATTAGCACAGCGGACCTTCTTTTTCACATAACAATAAACCTAAAGAAGATGTGATCATGTAAACTTCTTTTAAAGCGGTGTGATTGATATACGAGCTTGCAGACTGTTCTGGACCGCTGTTGTCTGTTTAGAGCCGAACACAACATGCATTCAAGCACAGTCCGTTCACATGCAGGTGACTCAGATGGCTTAGTGTAGAGTGACTAGAGTCTTTCTTGGCGTGCTTGAGTTCTTTCAGTTGCTAACTAATATGGTCTTGGGCTTGTTTGGCATCTGGCCACGGTGATGAATGGGCTGCTTTGTGTGTGTTATAATCAAGCCTTCACTAGAGAGCTTCCTCCCCTTAATAGACCTCATGGTTTTCATTCGGGATGCACTGAGTAGCAGTGGACAGCAAGGCACCCGCTGCCGATGCTCTGCCCCTCAGCTGGCATGTGAATAATTGAAGGAAGTTAGCGCTGGTATGCGTGTTATCGGTCTCTGTGTTAGGGCTCTAGGCATCGTCAAGAGTTTTCTGCTGCAATTTGTGTTGCTCAGCCAATTGCATTCATTTATTCCAGTCTTAAATGTATGACTCTTTCAGCCATTTCTAGCCAGAGTTGGGTTTCTCTCCGTGGAGTCATGTGATACTGGTCAGCTGTCTCATAGAGAGCCTTCAGCTGCCCACATTAAGCTGGCCGTGTGAACGACTAAGCTCTCCATTCCCTCTAGTCTGTCTGCGCTGAGCTGTTTAAAATGGGAAACATTTCTAATGTCTATGTTAACAGAAATGATGTGTTATTATTTAATTGCTCAGGTTATAAATGCTCACCTCCGCCCAAATGTCTCAGAGGTTTCTGCTTGTAGGTTTCGTCTGAAACAGTTGCCATGATTTTGAATTCAGAATAAATAATCCACACTGGGATTAGATCAAAGCAGCTGTTATACCAAGAAGCTGGTATGACACGTGTCACAATACAAGGAGGTACAATAAAATATATGTGCTGTAATATTTCAGTATGCAAGCATTGAAGTGGTACCTGAACTAGTTTCTGCATTTCTTGTTTCAGAACCCAAGTACATGTGAGTTTTGGTCTAAATGTTACTCTTTCCTTCTTTTTCAGCCTTTCTTCAAACTCCATAATTTGCGGAAGCTTGGCCTAAGTGACAATGAAATTCAAAAACTACCGTCAGACGTTGCCAACTTCACACAACTGGTGGAGCTTGACATTTCAAGAAATGGTATGCTATCTGCTGGTCTTGATATTTACACATGCATTCTTGCACATCCTGTGTGGCACTTGAAAGTTTCCTTCGAGCTATGGAATGTTTTCTTTAAGCCACATCTATTTAGAAAGTGTACAATTGTCTTCTCATGTGCCTCAAACGTCCTGAGACTCTTTCATGGCTGCTCTCAAGAATAATTGAGGGAGTGCTGAACTTGTTACTCTGTATTCGGACTCCACAAAGTTGTAACTCTGCAAATTAAATGACACCGTGGTGCACAATATTTGGCTCAGATTTTGAATAATTCATGGGGAGGACAATCTGCAGTGTCAAATTATCCTCCTATTCTTTCAGCGCATCTGCTAGACATTAAGAAGAAGCCTGAAATAGATCTGCATTTGTCATGATTATCATTTAGTGACTATTTTTGTTTTTCTCTCTCTCTCAGACATTTCTGAGATTCCTGAAAATATTAAACTCTGTCAGGCCTTGGAGATTGCCGACTTCAGTGGAAACCCCTTGACCAGGTCAGTGGCTTTGGAGTTGTGTCTCTTACCTGATGTGAAATATACAGTTGTGCTCTTAAGTTTGCAAGAAAAGTTTTCAGATTGCTTGGCCATTTTTCTGAAAATATGACGTAAAACGTTAGTGGTTGGGTGAAGCCATTTACTGTCATACAACTCTTTGTAAATCATAATGAAACAACCATCCTCACCTGCGGCCTGTTTACTTGTGATCAATGTTTGTGCAGAAAAGGTTACTGGGTTTCTCTGTCACTGAGTCTCCTGATAGACTTTGCCTCTTTCATCCTGTGATGAGTTTCTGAATTCTGAGCAAAAGGTGGTTGAACTGTAAAAAACAGGAAAGTGATATAAAAAGATCTTCAAGAGCCGGGCATGCCATTAAGCCGTGTTCGAACTCTGATTAAGAAGTGGAAAGTGAGGGATTCTGTTAAAATTATCGAATTGCCAGATGAAAGCCGTTACTACATAAATGCCTGAAAGTAGCCCACATACAGGACACCAGACAGCTCAGAGACAGGCTGCAAACTTCTGCAAAAAAAGTTATTTAGATCAATGAGACCTAAATGTAACTTTTTGGCCAAACCATAAACACTACCTTTGTTGAGGAGTCAAAAGGGTTGATGATAAACAGAACACCATCCCAACTGTGAAACGTGGAGGAGGGTCAATGATGTTTTAGACTTCTAAAAAAACAAGAATCTTGGACAAAATTGGTGTGAAGATGAATGAAACATGTTATCAAAGGATACTGGAGGAATATTTGCACTCATTGGAAGCTGCACATGGAATCTGAACATTCCAACACGACAACGATCCAAAACACAAGACCAAGCCTTCCTCTTATTGGTTCCACCAGAACACAGTTCTGGAATGGCCAGCTCAGTCTTAATATCATTGAACCTCTCTGTGGAGAACTCAAACGTGCAGTTCATGCAACGCAGCCCAAGAATTTACAAGAGTTGACGGCTTTACCAATGAAACGGTTAAAGAACCTCATCAACAGGAGGAAAAATATCAAAATCTGGGGTGGGTAAACTTTTTTTTTAACAGGGTTCTTTGGAATGTTGTTGTCACTTTGAAAATGGAGAAAATGCTGTTGTGTCGGCCTGAATAATTTTCAAGAAGTCAAAGGTTTGTAAACTTATGAGCACGACTTTAATTGGTTTTAAATGGTTATAAGGACTGGGAAGGTGGAACATTATTCATCCCAAAAATGGGTTTACTTTTGTTCTGATGAACTGCTCCATTGCATTTTTGTGGCGGATGAATATGTAGGGAAAACAGCAGAAAGATTGAGAATGTGGCTTTATTCATTACTGCTGATGTTCATTAGAGCAAGAAGAGGTCAAAGCTTTTCCAGTGTTCTCATTGTCCTTGTGTCTCAATGGCTCTCAGGTTGCCCGATGGCTTCACGCAGCTCAGAGGACTGGCTCACTTATCACTCAATGACGTCTCACTGCAGTCTCTACCTGATGATATAGGAACGTAAGTTAAGAAGAGAAGGGTGTGAAAAAGAGCTTTTGTCACAAATAAATCAAGCATTCCATTCAGATACTCCCATTTATTTTCTCTCCTCATGTATGACTGTTGTATCCATGGTGGAGAGCTTACTCTTCCACTCACAACTCTTATACTTTGTGTCTATTTCTCCTGTCAGCTTGTCAAATCTGGTGACTCTCGAGTTGAGGGAAAATCTACTGAAAGCTTTGCCCTCGTGAGTATTTTCTGAAATGCAGTTGATCTTCAGTTAGGGATGCAACAACTAATCAATAATTATCAATAATGAAATTCAATCTTAACAAAGTCTTCCAAAGACTGGGAGCATTTTACATTAAACGCCTCCAAGAAGACGGTTACCTTCATGCAATGCTAGCCTTTAAGGCATGGAAGTACCACAGACATGCATGGAAACGTAAAAAGAAAACATGTAAAAGTTATATAGATTAGGTGCTTTTTATTTAAACGGTTTACTTACTTTGGGACAATCGATCTAGATTTGAAATCAAGTTCTCAGATTACCATACAATCCTGACGTGATGAAAGAGTGGATAAAGTTGTTGTTTTTTTTTTATTCACAATAATGTGCAAGTCCTGAAGAACAACATTTACTTGCTTATCTCCAAAATATATTTCACAACTTTTTCAATAAAATAAAAGAGCATTTCCTCCCAGAGACCGTGATTACCAATTTGTTGCTTTGTTGTCTTCTAGCTCTCTTTCCTTCCTGGTAAAACTGGAACAGCTAGATCTGGGCAGCAATGTACTGGAAGTTTTGGTAAGCTGCAACCACCTTTTTGTTGTAAATCCTTGGTGCTTAGTGGATACAAATAAACTGGTCCAGAGTCAGTTTAATCACTGTGTGTAATATGCCTGCACAAATGCATGCTCTATTTCAGGTGTAGTGTCAACATCTGTGATTTTTGTTTGCATGACTGATCCTGTGATTACTTACTGAACACCTGAGCATCCACTGATGAAGCTATTTGTTATTCCTTAGTAATATTCATATTGGCAATATTTTTTCATTTATTCCTTGTCTTTAATCTGTTGTTTTTTTTTTGTCATCACCAGCCTGACACACTTGGGGCACTGCCCAATCTTCGTGAGCTGTGGTTGGACAGAAACCAGCTCTCCTCACTACCTCCTGTGAGTACAGATGGCTTTTGATTGGCTGATTTATCACACAGTTCTTCTGTCTGGATGCATGTGCACATCTAGTTCAGATAAATACTCAGGTTCATGCAGATGTTGTCTTTTCAAGCGCGGTTGAGTGCGTTCGCCATGTGCCTGTTGTAGTGAGAACTGGAGTGGAAAATGTAGGGTTTGGTTTTAGTTTTGCTTGACTGAAAGATGACCTTTGTGTTCAACAGGAGCTGGGGAACCTGCGGCAGCTGGTTTGCTTGGACGTATCTGAGAATCGCATATCAGAGCTTCCCACAGAGATCGGCGGCCTTATCGCACTCACTGACCTTTTGCTCTCTGAAAACCACCTGGAAGTGTTGCCGGACAGCATTGGTGAAACTCTAGATCTCTCTTATAAACACCAGTGAATAGCAGGGTGTGCAGTCTTTGATTGTAGTCAATGGCTGCATTAGAATAAACACATTTTTTTCCCTCTTTTGTCTTCTTTAACTTTACCTGTATAAAGACTAACATTATTGTATGTAGTTTTTCAACACTCATGGTAGAGCTGTTCTCGGGCCTAAAATCTTCGACCCGATCCAAGACCATTTATCCCGACCAGGACCAGATTTAGTTTCATGCTCGAGATTATTCAAATGAATGCATGCCAATACAGCTTTTGCCCATTTATAGAAAAGGTAACCTACAGAGACAAGACTCTACAGTTAGGTAAAAAAAAGTATTTACCGTATTTTTCGGCTCATAAGACGCACCGGCATATAAGACGCACCCAATTTTAAATGAGGAAGATCTAGAAAAAAAAGATTCTGAACCAAATACTGTTGTAAAATATTTTATATCAACTGTGTAAAAGTTAACAGCCAAACATGTAACATGAACAGACAGTAAACAGTAAAAGTAACAAAAAAATAGGCTGTAATGTTTTCCTTTGCCCCCACTCATCACTCTAAAGTCCACCATTCGTTATCACCATCACTGTTCCAGTGCAACATTGCCCCCACATTAGTAATACCGTAATAGCCAGTAACATTGTCACTACATTACTAATAATAGCCAGTAACATTGTCACCACATTACTAATAATAGCCAGTAACATTGTCACTACATTACTAATAATAGCCAGTAACATTGTCACTACATTACTAATAATAGCCAGTAACATTGCCCCCACATTAGTAATGATACAGTGGTTCGCAAACTTTTTTAGTCGAGCCCCCCTTTAAACCTTTAAAAGAATCTGGGCAACCCCAGATGTAAAATAATAATTATTTAATAATTAATTAATAATTATTTTAATGGAAAATAAATGTAACTACTCCTTAATGTTAAATAACTCATTATTTATAACTTATTCAAGTGACAATTCGGTTGCGTAGAAACAATTGTATGCTTGTTGTTCTAATATAAATCCTTTTGATTTTTGTCAGCTTATGAAAACCCACATAACTCCATTAATGAAGGATCAAACTGTCCAAGTTTGTGAAACTGTCCAAGTGAATGTTTAGCGGAAAAAAAACCCCTCACAGACTGAAGACGATGCAGATCGATCATCATCTTATCGTCAGGCTCAAGAAACATCGCAGATAAACTATTAGCTGTGCCCATTTCACATCTTGAAATGTATTTTAGCGTGAGAAATCGGGTTTGTAGCGTGAGAGATCACTCAAATGCGAGAGTCTTACGTTCAATGTGTGAGAAACGGCAGCTCTGTAGCTCGTGAGTATGTATGCGGAAGCACCGCTGCGGCTACCGTAGCCAAAGGCATTGTGGGAAATGTAGTTTTTTTTGTTTTCGTTACAACCGCGCAATGGCAGAGATGGGCAAATGACGTTAGCGTGCAGCGCCGGGTGTACAAATATGGCCGTGGCTTCGGCCTAGCTCCGGAGCTCTTACGCCTCTCATACGGCCGTGACCGGACTTCGCGGCGCTCTGCATTCGCTCTATAAGACGCACCAACTTTTCCCCTTCAGTTTTGGGGAAGAAAAAGTGCGTCTTATGAGCCGAAAAATACGGTAGTCATCCACCAACTGTGCAAGTTCTCCCTCTTAAAAAGATGAGAGAGGCTCGTAATATTCATCATAGAAAGACCTCAACTATGAGAGACAAAAGGAGAAAGAAAAATACGGAAAATCACATTGTCTGATTTTTAAAGAATTTAGTTGCAAAATATGGTGGAAAATAAGTAATTGGTCAATAACAAAAGTTCATCTCAATACTTTGTTGGCAATGACAGATCAAATGTTTTCTGTAAGTCTTCACAAGGTTTTCACACACTGTTGCTGGTACCCATTCCTCCACACAGATCTCCTCTAGAGCAGTGATGTTCTGGGGCTGTCGCTGGGCAACACAGATTTTCAACTTCCTCCAAAGATTTTCAATCGGGTTGAGATATGGAGACTGGCTAGGCCACTCCAGGACCTTGAGATGCTTCTTCTGAAGCCACTCCTTTGTTACCCGGCCGATGTGTTTGGGATCATTGTCATGCTGAAAGACCCAGCCACGTTTCTTTGACACGTCTGGCACTGCAGGATTTGAGTCCCTGGCGGCGTAGCGTGTTACTGATGGTAGCCTTTGTTACTTTGGTCCCAGCTCTCTGCAGATCATTCACTAGGTCCCCCCGTGTGGTTCTGGGATTTTTGCTCGCCCTTCTTGTGATCATTTTGACCCACGGGGTGAGATCTTGTGTGGAGCTCCAGATCGAGGGAGATTATCAGTGGTCTTGTGTGTGTTCCATTTTCTAATAATTGCTCCCACAGTTGATTTCGTCACACCAAGCTGTTCACCTATTGCAGATTCAGTCTCCCAGCCTGGTGCAGGTCCATAATTTTGTTTCGGGTGTCCTTTGACAGCTATCTAGTTTTGTGCATGGTGGAGTTTAGAGTGTGAGTGTTTGAGGTTGTGGACCGGTGTCTTTTATACTGGTAATGAGTTCAAATGGGTGCCATTAATACAAGTAACGAGTGGAGCCTCTTACAGAAGAAGTTTCAGGTCTGTGAGAGACAGAAATCTTGCTTGTTTGTAGCTCACCAAATACTTATTTTCCACCATATTTTGCAAAGAAATTCTTTAAAAGTCAGACAATGTGATTTTCTTTCTCCTTTTGTCTCTCATAGTTGAGGTCTGTCTATGATGAACATTACGGGCCTCTCTCATCTTTTTAAGTGGGAGAACTTGCACAATTGGTGGCTGACTAAATACTTTTTTTTACCCCACTGTATTTCACCTCATCTGCATCCATTTACATGTCTCGCTGCAATCTAAGCGCATCACATGACTGTGCACCACAGAGCCTGAGCCGGTATGATTATATAAATTAGGGCTGAACGGCAAAGATCTTCAGCTCTAACTCATGGCCAGAGTAAAGAGAGAGCAGATGTTACCTGAGAGACATGCTCTTCGAGTTTCATAACACTGCCCTCTAGTGTTTGAAAATGTATTTTATACAAACGAAGAAACCTATTTTTAATGCTGTCACTTAAAATTCAGAGATGGAAAACAGCTAAGTTCCAGCGTTATAAATGTGACGTTTATATTAAACATTTGAAATGTTAATTATAACAGGTTATATTCAAATGTTTAATTAGATTTTTATCCAAGTGTCTAGTTATTTTACAACATCTGCATACACATGTCTTGTATGTTTAATTGGGTAAATTATCCTAGCCACTTTATGATGTTTTATGGTACAGTTTGTTAGTATCGGTTTGAACCCCCTTTTGCCTTCAGAACTGCCTTACTCCTTCATGGCATAGATTCTTCAAAGCTTCCTTAGAGAGTTTGCTCCAAATTGACATGATGGCATCATGCAGTTGCTGCAGGTTTGTTTGCTACACATCCATGATACACAGTGACTGGAAGTCATTGTGTACAGGGTGTGCTTTGTCATGTTCAAGAAACTGCTGGAAGTCGCCAGTAGAAGGTGCTCACTAAAGCATAATACTACCACTAACAATGAAACGTCAAGCAATTTGGTGCGATGTTTGATATGAAAGATTGCAGTGGATGACATCATCAGCTTCGTCTGGAATTTTTGCTCACTAGCGGCCATTATGCACTTGAAGTACTTTTCCCATAATTCCTGAACTACAATACGGAGACAGTCCCAAAACAGCAATTTACATACAAGCTTCCAGCATATTCAAATCTGCACTATGCGAACAAAATGGGTTGCTGCTTTGTGACACTGATCGTCCATCCACCTAACCCTGTAACACCAGTGACGGCTAAACATCAAAATAACTTCAGAATCTGACTGATTGACATGCTTGTAACTAACCAATTGGGCAGCAGAAGAGGCATAATGTGTCCCAGAACATGCACTTTTTGAAAAAGACATCAATAAACTGCTTTGTATGATTGCAACTGAGACGTTAATCTAGTCTCAAAAAATCCTGATGTATGGACTGTTTTAACAGGCTCACTTAAGAAGTTGTCTATACTTAAAGTGAATCAGAATCGCTTGGTGCACCTCACAGACTCGATTGGCGAGTGTGAGAATCTCACAGAGCTCATGCTGACGGAAAACCTTCTCCAGGTACACAGCTCTACATCTAATCAAGTTTATAACTGAGGCATCGAGCAAATCGTTTGCTGTTCTTTTTTTTAAAGTCCCTTCCTCGGTCTCTTGGAAAGCTGAAGACATTGACCAACTTGAATGTGGACCGCAACCGTTTGAGCAGTGTGCCTGCAGAGTTAGGAGGATGTTTGAGCCTAAATGTGCTCTCGCTCCGGGATAACCGTTTGGGAATGCTACCTGCTGAGCTCGCCGATGCCACAGAGTTACATGTGCTGGATGTTGCTGGTAACAGGTAAGCCTTTGGAGATTCCGAGGGGATTAAAAACACAAAGTACATCTGAGAAACAGTAATTTCTCTGACTTCTCCATGTGAAACTAGGGCTAATGACGCTACTGTTCAACTAAACATGAGTCTCTCGAAACATAAGAAAAATTCAAATGCTAATGTACTTTGATTGTTTCTTTTTCTTTTTTTTCTGTTTGTGCGAGACTTAAAACAGCTGATAACCTACGCAACACAGCAACGTTTAAAAAACTGGTTACTGGAAATGGCGTGTTGCATGCTATATGTCCAATCAGCTACAAATATGCAAATAGAAATGTTTAGGAACCACAGCCGTTACTTACACAAGTAAAGGTGCTCCTAAATAAAGCTTCGGGTCACAAAGGCTGAATTTTGCCTCTAAAAACATTTAAGCAAAAAATTAAATTTCCTTTACATTCATTTGAATTAATAATAATAAAAAACCTGCAAAAACTCTTCAATATTTAAAAGAGAGCATTTCTGGAACTGTGAGTCCTAGTCCTTTATTTCCCTCCCCAGGCTGCAGAACTTGCCTTTTGCTTTGGCAAATCTGAATCTGAAGGCCATGTGGCTGGCGGAGAACCAGTCCCAGCCCATGCTCAAGTTCCAGACAGAGGATGATGAGAGAACTGGAGAGAAAGTTCTCACATGCTATCTGCTGCCCCAACAGCCCTCCTCCAGTCTCGGTGAGGGAACAGTCATCTTTTTATGAAAAAAATGATTGGAAATAGAATTGTGGAATTTATAATATTCCTCAATGTTCCTTGCAGAGAATCTTTTGGAGAGAAGTCTTGATGAGACCTGGCCAACAGACACGAACCTCAACAGAGTATCAGTTCACTTCCGGGATGACTCCAAACAGGAAGAGGAAGACGAAGAGACTGCAGCAGAGAGGAGGGTTAGTGTATAAAAGCACCTGCTGATATACAAGTGTGGATCAGAAACATGCATTTTTTTAGTTGATGTAGTGATTTATAGTCTAGCGACCAGTCGAATAAAGTCTTAATTGTTCTAGAACAGTGGCTCGCTGGAGAATGTGGATTTTTTTTATGTTATCTAATCAGTATATTGTGATTATGAGCAGAAATAGAAGTTAGGAGCGTCGGACACAATGGATCTTATCTAAGTTTGTAGATTATAAAGGAAAAAGACATTTTGATTTGAATCCGATGGTTTTAAACATAAATTTGCTTTCAGTTAATGCACCAAAGTTAAAATTCCACATTAAATTGTTCAATTTAAGCTAATTCTTTGAGTTAAAAGTTTTCTAAAGTTTACGAGCTTGTCTAACCATCTTTTGAACCAGCAGGGTCTTCAGAGAAGAGCCACACCTCATCCCAGTGAGCTGAAAGTGATGAAGAATGTTATCGAAGCGAGAAGAAATGAGGCGTATACAGCCAAACCAGATGAAGAGCTGGAATCCCCGGATACTGAGGTGAACACAAATAAAGGATCGCTCTCTCTCTCTCTCTCTCTCTCTCCCTCTCTCTCTCTCGCTGATTTTTTTATATTTTTTTATTAACTTTGGAATATTGTACAGTTGCTGAGTTGGGGTTGCAAATATCTTTGAGTGACGGAAAGTTTAAAGGGTCACAACAACCGTGAGACTTAGCAGAGTGCTTTCAAACCTCACTTTTGAAAAAGCTTGCGGAAGATTAATGAGATGCCAGGGAGTTTTTAGGACAGCAAGTTAAGCTCAATTTATTTACCGGACAATTATCACTTTGCTGCCTTTGCCAGGAAATGAAAGTATTGTTGCATTTACAAAAAGCTCATCGGGGAGCCATGTCTGGTAGCAACAAATAGAATCCACCGTATGAAAATATAGGTACAGCTATATTTATAGTTTTATCTACATCTCTACAAAAAGTAGAAATTAGAAACGCTTACCTGATCAGGTTTTGGTTTGGCGTCTTTCGCTAAAACACTAAATGTGCGATATCCAGCATTCAAAATGTGATCCAGTGCCCCACGAGCGATTTTCATTCACATGGAAGAAATCAAGCAAAAAAAAAATAATAATTTCCTCACAATCTCCTTCAATATTTTATGTAATTGATCCATGAATAATATTAAATAAATGTTTTTAATTAATAAATATCCCATTTAGCACGTCCTGTCTCTTTCCACTCTCCTGTCAATTTAAATCAATAAAGAAAAAATAAATCTTCAAAACAGTTGAAGTTCCAAAAAAACAAAAAATGGAAAGTTAACCATTTTGTTGAAAATAATTTAAATGGTTCAAGTTACAGTATTCTGCAGGCCCGAGATCAATGTATACATATTAATATCGAGAAAATGTGTTCTAGGGTGTTGTGACCCTTTAAGGCTTCATAATTAACTTAAACTAATGAGCCAAAATTATGTTTGGTGGTTTCTGCAGAGGATTAAAAACAACCCGCTGAATGCTTGTCAGCACGAATGACAAACTGAAAACATTGCAAACAAAGTGATTTGTAACCACTCATCCAAAAACATGGTTCGTTAGAATTTACAAGGTATTACATCTGCAGGTTTTTATCACATATTAAGCAAGTTTACAGCAAAGTATGTCCCATTAACAAAATAAGTTTTATAACAAAGTTTTTCAGGTAAAAGCTTTATGATGCATGCATTTCACCAACAACTATTTTAATAAGGACTTTTGCTCACTTGGAATAATTAGCGTTAATTATTTACATCAAACTTTTCTTTGAGTTTTCCTTTGTTTTGTTTTAGGAAAAAAGGTTGAGTGGGCTGTCCAATCAAAGTCACGATTCCCAGGCTTCCAGCAGCAACACCTCCGCTGCTTCCCAAGAGGAGAAGCAAGGCGTAATGGACGTTCATGATGGACGGCCTCAAGAGGGGGAGGAGCTGGATGAGATGGAGGTGGAGTATACGGAGGTGAGCCTTTGGGTTTGTGTTGATACACCGAAGGTGTTTTCTGTCATTGCAATAAGTGGCATTTGTGTCGTCTTTGCAGCCCACTGTGCACTTTGCTGAAGAACCAATCATCCGTGGTGGTGAGGAGGAAGAGGATTTTGAAAATGAAGAAGATGATGTTACTGAAAGAAGTGACGAGGAATCCCAAACTCTACCATTGCCTGCTGAGAAACAGCGGCTCATACGTAAGGACACGCCACACTACAAAAAGCACTTCAAGATCACCAAGCTGCCCAAACCCGAGATGGTGGCTGCCCTGCTGCAAGGTTTCAGCCCTGATGGCCTGTCACCCAACGCTCATACACCTGATGAGGAGAGGGATGGTGAGGAGGAGGAGGACGAAGATGAGGAGTACGATGGAGAAACGTCAATCCATACTCCTTTCCAACAGAGACTAGAAGCGGCCGAGCTAGACGACATCAGGCTGAGTCAGATGAACTCGTCGCTGCAGCCAGTGAAGGTAAGCATGGGGAGGAATGTGAACTCATTTCACTTTAAATACAAATATTTAATTGTTTTTTTTTTGTGATCCCACACACTCATCTGTCAGAATTTATTTATTTATATTAATATTTACCATATTTTAATCTCATCCATCATTGGAACGAACACTCACAGCATGCAGGTTTTTGCTGTTGTGCCCAAGTGAGACCTGCAGGAGTAAAGGTATTTGATTGAGCTCGCAGCAAAGATCCTGGAAAAAAAAGAACGTGTCTATGTTAAGCTCCTCCTCTAAATCTTGACTCCACCCTATTGCACACTGGTCTTGCTTTTCATCGCCTTCTGTCTGCTGCCTGGGGAGTACGTTCACAATGCTGTCTTTTTCACCGCTGACTTTTTGCTGGTCATTCTAAACCCCAACACCCAAGCTTCACATCAATTATTATTTCTCTCTCTCTCTCTTTTTTTGCTATATTGTGAGTCGAGTAGTTTTAAAAGGAATAATAGTTTTAGAAGTTTGTAACAATAGCAGGCCTGAATGACTATTTGCATTTGCAAAAATGTACAACTTGCCTTCGTCACCGAAACTCATTTTCTTCTTTCGAAACTCAGTTCTTACTGGTTATGTAGGCACTGGTAACCTGATTGCCACTTGGTTTCGTTTTTCAAGAGCCCTTTTGATTTAATAGCAGACTTGCTTTGAGAATTGATCTGCGAATCAAAGCTAGTGATTGGGCTGAGCAAAGCTCCTGTCTGTCACTTATTGCCTTTTTAAATGTGTTGTATTTTATTTAATTTTTTTTTGCATAATTATGCAACCTTCTTTCATTAAGCTAAAAAAAATGGTTTTTATTTGACATTTGTGGTACAATGCTGAAGGTTGTTTACCAATCTTAAAATATAAATCAGATTATATTGCATCCTGAATATGATTTTAAGGTTCTATTCTATTGAAAGAAAACTTTTAATCACTTTGTGTTCTCCCGTGGATTTGAATCATGTTCCACTGACTGAACCACAGGAAAGACTAATGTGAACTGACTAACAGCAAGATACAAGCTCTAACCGCCAATGATTCATGTGATTCCTATTCAATTCAGTTCATTTCTCCTGTCTGGTGTTGACGATCTGGTGGTTTGAAGGTGCCCTGTCTTACTATGGGGCTCAGTGGTGTGTCTGTCTCATTCATTCAGTCAGTTACAGTGGGGTACATAAGTATTTGATACACTGCCAACTTTTCTCACTTACAAATGATTGGAGGATCTGCCAGTTTCATTGTAGCTACACCTAAACAGAGAGAGACTGAAACGTTAATTCTACATTTGATTCTATATGACTTTCCATTTGATGCAGTGTAAATGAATCTTTTACATCTGCTGTAGTCCACACAGTGTAGCACTTCAGGTTTGGGGACCAATCTTCTTGAATTCAGATTAAATTTGTCAAAAAATGAGCCAAAAGTCATCGCTTTCTTGCATGTGGTCCATCCCAGATTTTTACTGGTCTGCAGTTTTGTCCCTGGTGTTGGTAGACGGCTATTTGGTTATGCCCATAGTGAAATGGTTTGCGTGATTGGGTGTTTGGCAGATATCTTTTATGAAGGCACTTTATAAAAGGGCTTTTCACACCGGCCTAAACCTCGATTATTATGCAGACGTTATCTGCATTCTAAACACCGCTTTTAACCTCCGGTTGCTTCGGACCAGGGTTAGCACGACAGTTGTGCCATTTACTCCATATTGCAGTGCCACGTTTTTGCTTGTATCTGCTAAGCGCATGGCAACAGACAGCCAATCAGAAATCAATGAGGAAAACAGAAGTCACAAACAGGAAACGATGTCTCGCAGAGAAGTGTTTGCTTCCGTGATGTGGTCTTCAAAAGTGTGTACTAATTACATAAATGTATTCGTCATTTGAAACCAGTCACTGTCACAATGAAACGCCAACAGTGATGACTTCTGGGATCGACGCATAGTGTCCAAGATTGGCGAGTGTAAACAATGACTCTACAGTACAACTGAACGCTAATCTCTCGAAACTCAAATAAATGCTCATATACTTCCTCGTTACTTCCTTTTTCATGTTCTTTTGCCTTTTTTGCGTTTGTGCTTCTGATGAGAGTTAAAGCAGCTGATGACCTAAGCGACAACATTTAAAAAAAAGGTAACAGGAAGTGGTGTGTTGCATGCTGTACATCCAATCAGGTACAGTGATGCTGCAAATATGCAAAGAGGAATGTTAAACCGGGGGTTTAGGAAAATGCAGTGTGAAGAGTCTGTTAACGAATACCCAGGGTTAACCGTTAATCCCAGGTTCAGTATAAGCACTTTGAAACGTGATCCAGTTTATCCAGGGTTTAGGATTACCCAGGGTTAACAATTAAAAGTGTGAGACGCCCTAATCAGTTCAAACAGGGGCAATTAATCCAGCTAATGATGCAGGAGATATGAAGCTAATTACAAACTTACTGATCGATCAGAGCCAGAGTTCTTAATGGTTGGTTTGTGAGCAAAACGTTATTTTCTTGCAATAAAATCGATAGTATTTCTTTCAAACTCCTACATTGTAACTTTCTGGACCATTGTATTCGGCCTTTCATTGTTGAGAGATTGATACAATAAACCCAGCAGATCTTCTTTAAATTGGCAGTGTATCAAAATCTTAAGTGGCTCGTGAAAGTTTGATTTTATTTTCAGTCATTCAGCTTCGGTTAATTTGTATGTTTTTATTTTATTTATTTATTTTTTGCCTGACTAATCTGCATGCCCTCTTGCTGGTTCCTGTCCTAACAGGGGGTGTCATTTGATCAAGTCAATAATCTGCTGATTGAACCTGCTCGAATTGAGGAGGAAGAGGTCTGTACCTACTCTCTTTCTGCTTGAATTCCCGCTCTCTACCTTGCTCTCTCTGCCTCTCAATCATGTGTTCACATTCTCATCACTCAACTAAAGCTCCACCAATCATGACCAAGACACTTTCTCAATTAATTTTAACCCAATGGCCAGTAATGCGAACACGCAAATCCAGCTTTAGTGGATCTTAGTCAAGGGGGTGAAGATCTAGGTTTTAGTGGAAACAAACTTAGGGTTTGTACCTAAAATTTCTTTGGGTTGATGCGTTCTCATCATATTATTCTTTTTTTTGATGGTAAGTTATGTCAAACTTGTTTTTTTTTTGTTTGTTTTTTGGGGGGGGATTTTAATATATTTAACTGGAAAGTACAGGAAGAAGCATGAGCACCGTGGTTAATCAGCAGAAACAGTTTTACAGTCTCTTGTTCCTAAAAAGTCATGGTTTTGGTTTAAATGTTACTAGTCACTGCTTAATACACGGAAATGCTTGAGTAAGTACAACATTCTCTGTTCTCTTGAGTTTCTAATCCACTTTCTGACCGGAGAGAATGACACAACCTGACTATCGTTCACATTGAAACAGTCACAATTTGGACATCTTCATATTTAATGTTCATCTTCATTTTCTTTTTACTTTTGAAGCTGTCTATTGAATTATGTAGTAGAAAGAAAGTGTGAAAACCGTTAAATACTCATGGGATCGCTGCAAACTCACAGGTTGATGGAATGTCTGGCTTTCTTAATGGTGTCTGTCTATCATAACTTTAAGAAATGAAGATAAAGAAGGACTAAATCTTTAGATATCAATGACCAAACTGGCACACCTGAGGACCACCCAAAGATAAGAAGACTTAGTGACCTCAGCTGGTTACCCTAACCCGGTTACGTGTTCATAAGAGTCACCAGCCTCAGAAATCACAAATGAACTGCATCTAAATTTAGAGCCCAGACAGAGTTCTAGTAAACAGCTCTCTGTCAACTGTTCAGAAGAGACAGCACAAATGCTGGTAAAACCTAAAGAAGAGCAAACGTTGCGTGTTGCAGAACAGATAAATGGCTTGTATGGTTCCCTCTGTGAAACATGGAGGTGGGGTTATGATGGTGTGTGGGTGCTCTGCCTGTGAAGCTCTTGGGCATTTATTGAAAATTAAAGATGCACTAAAAACCATCATGGCCACTACAGCATCCTGAGTAGGATCCCAAGGCTATATAAGGGGTTATATTACCAGCAAAGAGACTGTTTGGGTGCTACACCAGCTTACTGTACACCGGACTGGATCCAGTATAAATCTGGATGATGTCGGTGCATCTTTTTGACATTGAATGCCTAATACATAGGCATTATCCCTAATCAGTCATTTTACTTCTTCTATTTTGTCCAAATGCATCATGGGCTTGACCACAATATCATTGGTAAAAGGGACTTTCTAGTCCTATTCTGTCCACAGAGGTGTATTTGTCCTCGTCTGCTCCTTGCTTCTCACAACAAAATGTCATGTACCAACCGATACCAGTTAGCACATTCAGGTGGCTACGTATTAGCCTGAATAACATTTTTTTTAATAAAACTATGTTTTAAAAGGTTACTATGACTACTAGTGTTTGTAGAATCCATGTCCTAAGATATCCCCCGTCCTTAAATACTAAGGATAGCGTTGCTCCCTATTTTGTTTTCATTCTATTGGGAAAAAATGTGCAAAGCATTATGAGACATGAGGCAACTAAGGATGGTAGTGATGAATCTTCTGATTTCAGGGTAAAAGAGGAAAGACTTGCAGCTTATGCAGGCTTCAAATTCACGCTTCGAAGGAAGCAGAATCTGGATTTGGACACAGCTTATGAATTCTTGTAGAAGTTGTAGTTCATTCAGGTGCTTTAGAGTTTGAAACATTACTCGCCTCACCTACTTAGATGTGTGAGGGCACAAAGGATGATAGCAATGCATCCTCCCAATACAGGCAAAAGAAGTAGCTTTTTGAAGGACCCTTTGATTTTTGGCAAAATAAGACATTGGTACTGCGAAGGTTTCATAAAACCTCTGGATTGGAACACAACAAATGAATCCTTCCCAGAAATTTCAGTTCATACAGGTGCTTTCGAATTCGAAAAGGTACTCGCCTCTCCTTCTGTTTCATCTACCAATCAGCACGCAAGAGCAAAGTTTCAGATGCACCCGTGGAACTAGCTGAGAGTGTGCAGAGCAGTACTTGGAGAAATTAAATATAAAACGTTTTGAGTTTTCACACTTTTTTTTCTCCATTACATAATTTTAGTTAGAATCTTCAATTGTATTTTTAAAATCGGAAATCACTTTATTGTTTTTGAGTTTACATTAACGATATAAAACTTTTTGCTGTGAAACACTAAATTCAACAAACCAGCATCACCCATCAAATACATTAACAAAACAAATTTGAAAATAAAACTCCTTTTATCTTAAATGTGCTTAATCAGAAGTTCTTGATCAGTTCAAATGCTTTCTTCTCATTGATCTTTAGATCAAGGTTTGAGTTGGTTGATGTACAAAAAGCATGTGATCTAAGTGCATCAACCCTGCAGATGTCTCTTGTTCTGCTCTTAAAACACTGGCCTCCTTCATTTGATTAATTGTTTTTTGTCTTATTTAATTGTAAATACAAACGCAGTTGAATTTGGAAAACAAATGTACTTTTTGTATCATTATTTGTTTTGTTTTTTTACAGGCTAATGTTCAAACACTGTTATGAGATTCCAAGCCAAATAATATTTTATTTATGAAAAAACCTTTTGGTGATATTTTCCGTAATGGCTTTTAATACCTTTTGTTTGCTTTTTACTTAAGTGTCAAAATAGTGTTAATTTTTATTTTTGTTTTTAACACGAGTGAAAAATAAAGCAATATGTTATTTGCAGTGTGTTGGTTGAATCTTCAGCATGACTCTTTCCCTGGTCTGGTTAATCATTAAATATTCATCAATTCAAGCAGAAATCCTTCGATGACAGACAGAGCAATGTATAAAGATATGTAACCAGTAAAGACTTAAATCGGTCACCACAAGCTTAACGAAACCACCGGAAAAACACGTCCTAATTTGATCTGTGATGTATGCTATTTCTAAGTATAACTATGTACGATTGTACAAATAAATATTCCTATATTTATCAGAGAGGAAACCAAGCATGAAGGCCTCTGCGCACTGGTGTAAATTTTCTCGTGTCCAATGTAAAAATCACACATCTGATGGAACCAGTGGTGCCAAGGAAAGACTTTCACACTGCCTTATCAGATCCGATAGAACGACCAATGAAAGCTGCCTCTTTTAAGAACATGAGTAAGACGTAAAAGAGCCACTCGGTGGCGCTCATCCCACTTTTTCAAGGCGACTTTATACAGAAAACAGGAAAGAATTCTCCAAAAACAAATCCTCTTTTCTCCATATTCTCCCTGACAAAACATCTCCTTGACCCAAACAAAGAGCACCCTGCAGAGAAGCCATCCAACGATTCAGGCGCACCTCGATTCATGTGGTCAACTCCTCCCGCCCTATCGCTAATAATCAGCAGGTTACCGTTTTCATTCCCATATCCTGCTGGAATTAATTTCAATCTCGGTCTTAGTTTTAATTAGATCCGGCTGTGTGTTCACTTTTGTGCGTGTAAAAGTGGCACTTTCACTTCACTCCATCACCCCAATGTTTCTGCAGCTATTTCTAAACCTTTTTGATGCAATTCCATGAAACAAAGTTGTATCATTGGGTCCAATTCTGAATATTAGTTGAGTTTTTGTTTACGGTCTATGGCGTACTCCAGTAAAACAGCTTTAAATAAATAAAACCATTTAAAGCTCTTAAACTTTCAGTTTTTTTATTGTTCCTTCAGCATGTGTATGTCGTAAGGGTCACTTGTTAATGAAAATAATGGAAATTAGTTATGTAATCATTTAGTATTATTTGGCCATTTCAAGCATTTCACCTAATTGCTTAAAATGATAAATTAATTCTTTTCAAAGCTGTGCAATTGCAATCAATTTCTTAAATACATTTTGTTTACATATCTGGCAGGCATTTTTATCCAAAGCGACTTACATTTCAAGGAATTAACTCTTTTCTGCAGTTCTTGCGTTCTCTGGGGTTTGAACCCATGACCTTTGCTAATTTCAATATTTAATGTTAAAATCAAAGATAGGAGGCTGGTGTTTTGGATGGCGTTCTCTGTTGGATCTGTCTGAACTTAGATGTTGTTCACACATACACCATAGACACTTTTTCTTTGAACAAGCATGCGCTGCATGGAACCTTCCTGTTTCATTGATTACATATGGTGCATTTAGACAACTGTTTGTGAAATGTTTTATTCTTCTCTTGTCTGTGAATTTCTGACTTTTTTTTATCTGTAGCTGACTTTGACCATCCTGAGGCAGACTGGTGGGTTAGGCATCAGCATAGCAGGTGGTAAAGGATCGACCCCCTACAAGGGGGATGATGAGGTATGTTTGTACGATGAGGTTCAGGGTGTTCTTGTCATGCCAGCTTGTTTCATAGCACTGCATGTATTTTTTCAGGGCATTTTCATTTCTAGAGTATCAGAGGAAGGTCCAGCAGCTCGTGCTGGAGTCAAAGTGGGAGACAAGCTTCTTGAGGTGATTTCAGAATCATCACCAGATCGAGATTCCTTGACCAGTCGTTCATTCTTTATTGAATTCCATGGGTTTCAGGTGAATGGAGTAGATTTGCATGGGGCTGAGCATCACACAGCCGTAGAAGCTTTGCGCAGCTCTGGGGCAGCCGTGGTGATGAGCATTCTGCGGGAACATATGGTGGAGCCAGAGAATGCCATCACCACTACGCCACTGCGACCAGAAGATGATTATTTTCCACGAGAGAGACGCTCAAGTGGGCTACCCTTCCTCCTAGAGTCTGCCGGCACTGGCCCCTCGCAGCGGTTGGCCACATGTCTGCTTCGCAACGACAAAGGTTTAGGCTTCAGCATTGCTGGAGGGAAGGGTTCAACATCCTACCGAGCAGGAGACACGGTAAATGGAACACACTCTAGATTGACCTCTGACTTGTTGCTTAGTTATTCGTCTTTTGCTTGAACTAAAAGCTTCAAATGCATCTACTCTTAGAGCATTCCACCTACAGCTACCAAACTTTGCCAAGGTTTTCAAAATGGTCTAACTTGAGTTGTTATATCTTTTCAGACTGGCAGCACTAAAGGAATTCTTGGAAACTACTGAAAATGTAAAGATTCACATTGACTTAAAATGGGGTCAAACTTTGGAAAAATGTTAGTGAAACTAAGAACCTCAGAGAAACTTCAAACGTGCCACACTTGTTGAGGTTTTCAGTCTATGAAAGAACATACCATGCATCATGCAAAAGTATTTAAATCTTAAGATTTTACCGTTGACTTATAGTGGGCATAGAAAATAAATGGGAAAATTAAATTAAAAAATCAAGAAAAAAAAACATAAAGAAAGGGGGGTTTGTTTATGTTAATTATAGTAACAAATTACATTTTTCATGACCTCACTGATGCTCCCTAGCAACCAAAACTTTCAAACTTTTGAGCTTTGGTAAATGATTGAGGAATGGGTTTGGATTATCTTGTTCACAGTGACATCGGGAACATTAAGTTATGTCACTGACTCTACCATAGCAACCACACTCTTTACCGTAGCAACCAAATCAGCAGATCTATATCTCAGCTTCAGAAAATGCTAGGAATATAGGACTTTGTTTATATCACTCATAGTGATGAGGGAATTTTTTTAATGACGTCATTGATTTCTCCCTAGCAACAAGATTGTTTACCCCAGCAATGGATTAAAAAAAAATCTACAGCTCAGCTCAGGAAACCTGTTAATAAATGGGGTAAAGTTTATATGACTCCTAGTCACAAGAGGCACATTTTAAAAAATTGTTTGAAAATGGAACTTTTACCAGACAACATTAAAGATTGTGAACAACTTTAGCTATCTAGTTAATATTTGATTTGGTGTTCGTAGCTTTGGAGTCAGGTTTTGCTGCTTTATTTATTCTCACAGTCATAGCTCCATATCTTGAATGTTATGGTACACATATGTTGTCCATCTTAACATTACTTCTGTCTCTTGAGCCTAAAATAAGTTCTACTTTGAGCTAAGCATTAGTAAATGCTTAGTTATTTAATTAGCTTAAAGTTTTTTTTTCAGGTGCATCAATTGCCAACAGTGATTAAGATCGGGTCTATTCATGTTAAATGTGTTTAACCGAAGAGCCCAAGCTTCTAGTAATGATTAGAATTTCAGCCACTGACATCCGATAGTGGCAAGAGAAGAGGCTGGCAGGGGATGAAATATTTTTGGATCCCCAATGCAAATGCACGTCATACTGCCCTCTACCTTCCTGACAAGCTGCCAGTCTTTGGAACTTTTTCATGAAGGAGACACTCACACATTAGCACTTGCAGAAACTCTGTGCTGGGTACTTGTAAGTCCTGCATTTGTCCTTCTGTTTGTTGTAGATGTTTCCACTGATCTGTTTAGTGCTCTGTCACCAGCATGAAATGGCCAGATTTGACGTGATCTGTCTCTCTTTTCACTTGTTACATAAACCGGTTTTTAAAGAGTTGAAGGGTTCATTAATCGCTTGCAGGTTTGTGAACTGGTTGAAGAGGGTTTATAAAAGCCATTATCTATGCTGTTAAAAGCCTTGTATTTTCAGGGTTGTTCCTTTGCAAATGTAACCCCCGCACAGGGCAGGCTCAAGAAATGCGTCATGAAGGGTTTTTTTTTTTACCCCAACAAATATATTCATAGAACTGAATTCAACGTCAGCTCAAATAAAAAATAATCTTATAAAGAGATGAAACAGCAGCCAGCATACAGGTTTGAGCTGAAAACATCCATTGTTTTTATTTATTTATTTATTTATTTCAGATAACCCACAAATCATTGTGAATTTAAAAGCGCATCTATCATTCAAGAGACTGTCCTAAAATGATCAAACTGCTTTTAAATGTATAAAATGCTATTTCCCCACTGTTGTTTTTTTTTTTTTTTGTCTTGTCATAAAATTAATTTATACCATATTATGTCTATTAGATATATTATTCTGTAATTCATACATTTATGCCGTATACTCGGAAATTATTCAAGTATTCACTGGTTTAAGCATCTTTCATTTGGCGATTCCTTTATACTCAAATTTATAATTGAATTTATTACAATTTAATTTGATATGTGTGCGGGACATAAGTGAACTTCATGAGTAAACATTTAATTTTAGATGCTCCCATTGGTTGAGTCTGTGTAACCACACGACTGAATGTGCGTTCACAAAGTCAAAATCTCATCTAAATATCGATAAAAATATTTTTGTATCTCTTATAATAACAGGTGACAGTGGATGCACATTAACCTTTTATTTTAAACTGATTTAATGTAGATGCATATCTTTTAAGATTGCGTTCCCTATCTTTCTAAAGGGTTTGGATAACTTTGAAGAAATTTGATGCTAGACAGGTTTTAAATCAGTGGTTCTCAAAGTGGGGGGCTTGCCTGGCAAAGGGAGGCGCACAGGCCCTGCTGGGGGGCCCCAGATCATTATCAGCAGATGAGAAGAAAATAACAAAAAAATAAACAGCCAAAAGACGTAGAGCACATGTGTGATCTCTCACGCCACACCTCCGATTACTCACGCTAAAATGAATTTCATGATGTGAACTGGGCGGAGCTAATAGTTTATCAGTGATCTGTTTCTTGAGCCTGATGATAAAAGAGGATGATCGATATTCTATGTCTTCATAGAATTCTGTGAGGGTTTTTTTTTTCGCTAAACAAATGACAAAAATGCTATTGTACTTTATTCACTTGGACAGTTTGATCCTTCATTAATGGAGTTATGTGGGTTTTCATAAGCTGACAAAAATCAAAAGGATTTATATTAGAACAACAAGAATACAATTGTTTCTACGCAACCGAATTGTCACTTGAATAAGTTATAAATAATGAGTTATTTAACATTAAGGAGTAGTTACATTTATTTTACATTAAAATAATTATTAAATAATTATTATTTTACATCCTGGGGGGGGCAGATTCTTTTAAAGGGGGGCGAGACCAAAAAAGTTTGAGAACCACTGTATTAAATGTTGATTCACATGGACTTTTCGATCCTTCCCCAGCTCACTTCCTGTCCAATACTCTAATGCTGTCTTTCTCTAAAAAAAAACAACTGTTTCAGAAGTAAAAGTAGTCATATTTAACAAAGAATAGTTTATTGATCACCTTTATTTTCCAGGGTATCTTCATCTCGCGCATCGCTGAGGGAGGAGCTGCTCATAGAGATAACATCCTGCACGTGGGAGACCGTGTCGTATCAGTGAGTCCATTTATCTTATGTTGTATTTTATGTACCGTTTGGTCAATCAAATGTGCTTTCAGTGGTTTTCACTCCATAAGTGTTTCATACAAGTCAGACCTGCTTTTTTTTATCGCCATCAACCAAGAGGGCTTTTCACACTGAGCTTAACCCCAGGCTATCTGCGTTCTAAACACCGTAAAAACTTGTTCCATCTGTATTTTAAAAACGGAGTTAGCTCTGCATTTGTCACGAGATTCTGAAACCCTGCTTTGAAGTTTTTGCAGTGTTTAATTGTATCTGCTAAACGCTTGGCAACATACAGCCAATCAGAAATCAGTGAATATTTTGTGAAGTTAAATCGAAAATGGCGTATCCAGTGACTGTGTGAATGTGTCGTTTGCAATGAAACGCCATCAGTGTTGCATTCTGGGAGCGACTCAAAATTTCCGAGATGAGGATGCGAGGGTAACGAATGAAGCTACTGTACTAAACACTGGTCTCTCAAAACTCAAAAAAAAAAAATGTTAATTTGTTTCTTTTTCGATGTTATTTTCTCGTTTTTTTTGTGCGTCTCGTTAGACTTAAAATGACTATGCGGCTATATTTTTTTTACTGGTAACAGGAAGTGGCGTGTTTACTGTTGTACGTCCAATCAGGAAAAGTTACACCACACATGCAAATGAGGACGTTTACCCCCGAGGTTTAGGAATGTGCCGCAAAAATGTGATTACATATATACCAAGATTCCGTTTATCCAGGGTTTCAAGTGTGAAAAGCCCCAAGTTGTATTGCCCTGTTAGTCAGAGGCTTACATTACTCTACACTTGAACAGCCTCACGGCATGATTTCATGTAATTATATATTAATAATTGATGTATTATTCTGCCCCTCTCCCTTGATAATCTTGCTTGCCACTTGCGATGTGATTTCTCATGTTCTTTCTCTCTTGAGCCCTATCTTTATGTTGAGCTGCAGCTTCTCCCTGTCCTTGCATGAGTTTCCACTAACACACTTTTTGCCTGCTGGGTGTCGGGTGAGGTGATGGGAGGTTGTGTGGCTTTTGTGTGCCAGCTGTCATGGTAACTGCACAGATTACCATAGCAGCGGGTGGTCTTCTCCCTGTGGTAAGCGCCGCTACTGAATGGTCAGTGCTGACCTCTGTGTGTCACCCTGCTGGAATTTCAGTTCTTGCCACTGAACAATGCAACAAAGCAAAAATAGTTTGAACTCAAAAAATGCAGGCAATGGCAGAATGAGTGTGCGACAAGAATTAAACTGCTTTCTACCATGGTATAGGTGAGAATCCTTTCAGAAATTTGGTCAGAATCAATCACCCACAAATGCTAAAGGTGCAGTTATTCTTCCTGTCAAGCCTTCACAAGTGCGAAAGTCATAAACCTGTAGCTTGACATGCACCTCCCAAACATTGTAACTTTACGCATGTAGTTTAGTAGTTGAGGTTTTCACTGGAGTAGGGTCATATCTGGTCGTCTCCTCCGTGAGCACGAGAAAAAAGAGGAAGAAGAATAAACACGAGTAACTCCTCTTTCCTTTACCTGTTGAAGTTTAAGTGATTTGAGTGGCAATAATTGTTTTCCCACATCAATTCACTCAACTCGAACATGGTATGCTTAATGGTAGATTGTGAAACTGTGAGGTGGTGCGAGTGAGGCCAGCAGGGGGTGCTCACACTGTTGTGTGTGGTTTGTGGCTGTGATATTGGCACTGTTGTCAGCCTTGTGGGCATGGCCAGCAATTTGCGACAAAAGTTTTTAAAAAAAGTAACTTTATGCTAATGAGAAGCAATCATTACAAGCGACATCCGGTAGGAGGGAAGTATTTTCCTTGTGTTTCTTGAAACAGGACTCCATCAAGACGTAGTTCCTGCACCACCCGCTGGCATTCGCCATGCTGACTCTGTGAGAGGTTTATTTTCAGATCTCATTGAGCTGTGTTTACAATTCTAAACAAGAAAACAGTGGATTTGTTTACATATGTCACAATACTTATCAACCATAAGTGACTACACAGTAGTGTGCCCACTAGTGACAGACCCGCAACGTTCCGACATTGTCTCTTTCGGTCTGCACAAGGCTTTGCAAATGCATGCAAAGCATTCTACAGCTTGAGCACAAAAAACAAAAAGGCCCTTCCAACCCCCACATCTTGGATTGAGGCTATCAACAAAAATAATTCTTAAGATCGATGTGTGGTTGGACCTCTAGCCAATGAAGTCGCTGAAGCACAGTGATGCACAGAGCTAGCTGGTAGACCCATCTAAAGGGAGTTGCAGAAATCCAGTCGTGACGTGAATGGGCCTTTTAGCACCAGCTCTGCAGAGGAAGGGTGCTATGTGAAAGAAAGTTCAGTGATGCGTTTTAAATGAGAATTATAGTTAAGCTGTGCTTCGAAACACCCCGATTTTGGTAGACGGATATAGCTGGAAATATTGTCCACAGGAAACTTCATTTATTGCTTATTTGCCAATGAGCAAAAGCTCAGTTTTTGAGTTTACGAAAGTTTTGTTTCATCAATGGGGGCTGAAATAAATGTGGGTGTCTCCTTGTACACTTTCCCTTCTCTTTCTTCTGCACAGATTTCCTTAAATGTTTTGTTTTGCTGCATGCTTTTCACTGAAAACCCAGCTTTCGCGAAATACATAGAGTTCTCACTCACACCATAACATCCCTCTTAACTGGAACCTACACAACACTTAAAGAGTCAGTGAGGCATCAGTAGGTTGACCAGATCAGCTTCCTGGTCCCCACTGACTCTTGGTGTTTGACTGTTGCTCCAGATCAATGGTGTAGACATGACTGAGGCCAGGCATGATCAGGCAGTAGCGCTGCTTACCGGCACCTCTCCCACCATCACCCTGGTGGTTGATCGGGAACAAAGCAGTCGAACACGACCTCATTCCCCCCCACCTCCAGAACCATCCGATTCCCCCGAGCAAGAGGAAGCCGGAGACGAGCACCTAGGAAACCATCTAAACTGTCCAATGGAAGACGAATACCCAATTGAGGTGAGTGAATCCCCAAAGAGTTCATCAGTAGTGAATGCTTGTGAGGTTCTCTCAAGATGCCATGATCCAGCAATGCCGAAACTTGCATATACTGCTTGTTGTAGTTTAAATCATAGTTAAATCTATATTTACAGTTTTTGTATTGCTGTTGTAATGCTTCACGCATCAGACAAAATGCTCTACGGTATGAAAACATCACAGTGATTGAATGGGTGTTGGGATAGGACTTATGGAGTCCACCTATGGAGACTTGCTTTTAGAGTTTGTTTAGACTTCCATAAAATATACTTTTAAACCACAAAATTCTGTTTTTCTTCTGAAATTAAAATGGGTCATGAATCGTTTATTATAAAGACACTATATGTATACATGATTAAAAGTAAAGTTGGAAAGAAAACTTAAATGCAAAGGGGAAATTACAACCTTTTATTGGTGTTTTTGAATTTTAAGGATTGAAGTTACTGGTTTTCCATTTTTTTATCAACTTATACTGTTGTTTCTGAGAGCCATTGCACAGATTTGCCGTTTTACATGTAAAACTTGCTTCAAGATATGAACGCCATCCTGGAACGGATTAATTTCGTATCTCAGGGTGCCACTGCATGTCACTAAGTAATAAAGCAATAAACGTTATTTTTAAATAAACAAGCCATTCTTGTGAAACTTTCAGGAAGTTTATCAAAGCTTGGAAGCAAATAGACAATTTGTTTCTAAATATGGTACATTCTTAAAGTTGCGTGAAAATTCTGTAAATTTAAAACAAAAAGTCATGATGCCTGGTGTCTAATGCTTGACTATTTTCATGAAATTAATTTCTATGTTTAGGAAGTGACCCTGATCAAGGCAGGTGGACCCCTAGGTCTGAGTATCGTTGGTGGTAGTGACCATGCCAGCCATCCGTTTGGAATTAATGAGCCGGGAGTGTTCATATCAAAGGTAAAATAAACATTGAAATGTTTAGAAATTCAAAAATTAATCTTTATTTGACTCTTTAAGCTGATCTTTTTTTTTTTTTCCTCTGGTCAGGTCATTCCTAATGGTTTGGCCTCTCAGAGTGGGCTTCGTGTGGGTGATCGTATCTTGGAGGTGAACAGCATTGACTTGCGACATGCCACTCATCAGGAAGCCGTCAGGGCCTTGCTCTGCAATAAACAGGAAATCTGCATGCTTGTTCGTAGAGATCCCTCACCCCCTGGCATGCAGGTATGTTCACCTTACAGGTTCACATGTAGTACAACTAGTAACTGGTCAACCAGAGCATGCACATTTGGGCTGCACACAAACAATGGTCTGGTTTTCATTCTGGATATTGGCATGAGCACATCCCTCAAGTTCTCTTCACCCAGATTACCAGGTCCTACTAAGCTACAATCTCTGATCAGTAATGTTGCATGACACTAGTCCACCACAAATGTGAAAAAGAAAACAAAGCTATGTATATGAGATAGCGGGAAGCAGGGAAGAAGTTAAGATGAATCTGTCGCTACTTTTTCTCCTGGACACTGAGGCAAAATCTGTGTCTCCATCGGCTTCTTAGAATTGGCTCTGAGTGGTCTTGGTTCAGACATTTCACCATAGCACGTTATTCTAGCTCTGCTAGGGGACGTCATAGCAAATTCAACAGAAAAGCATAAACCAAAAGAAGAAATACACAACTGTGAACATATTCTACAACAGGGGTGCTCATTACGTCGATCGAAACAATATCAGCCGATCATCCATCCCGTCACAGTTCAATAAACAAATAATACCTATTTTTAATCTGTGTTATGTAGCGGACAAACTACAAAACGTTTTTTATCAAAACAAGTTTCCCTCGGCATTCCCAGAAACACATTACCGTCTATGAGCAACCCGCTGACGTGGAATCGCTTAGGGACCGTCTGCAAATGACCAGATCCAAAATATGTTTTACCCAGAATATGCTTCATAACTTCATTCTAAATTTCTCTATTACAACCAAAATCAAGCAACACGCCACTCCTCACCTGAATATTGTACTGCACGACTCAGTTTCAATAAAAAATTTAAAAATTTATTAGAGCATCATTTTTATTCTTGATTATTTGGATCAAAGCTCAATTGCTCCCATAAAAATCACTCTATTACCATCAATTCAGTTCACACACAACTGTTCTAATGATTCAATTCAGTGCAAGTCATCAAATTAAACTCACGTTATTACAAAAAATGAAAATAAATAATTATGTGTCTTTTGCCAATTCTCAACAAAGTTGAAAATAATTGTTTGTTGATTGACGTTTTACATTTCTGTAGCGGGTAGATCACTTTGACTTGGTCATTTTAAAAGTAGCTCGCAAGCTGAAAAAGTGTGAGCACCCCTGTTCTACACAGTCATGCGTCTATCTGTCATTTTTCTTTCGAGAAGCTCTTCAAGTGGAAGAGAGATAAATGAATAAAGAAAGAGAGAAATCGATTGGCTTTTCCAACTTTCTTGTTCAGGTCAGGATCCGTGCAGCTATTCAGAATGGTCTTTTTGGGGAGAGCATTGTAGTAGTCCAGCTTGCTGCTGATGAAACCATAGACTAGTTTCGAAAACCATCAGCGCTAATGGGACATAACAGGCTTATAATAATAAAGGCTTTTACAGAGAGAATCTACTGTCTGTAGTCAATTAGAGAAAAGGCCCAGTGGTAGCATGTACAGGCTTAAGGGGTGCAAGAATTGGGCCTTGGGGGGACTCCTATGTGGGCACTTATTCTCACATAGAAGCCTCCCCAGTGGAGCTGGGGATGAAACCGGCGACCTTTTGATCTCCAGTCAGTCACCTTGTCCACTAGACCACGACTGCCACATTTTGGTTACAAAGTTCTATATTGCTCCTTTACAGACATCCAAATGTATCTCATCACAGTAATATCTTTTGACATTTAAAACAGCCCCTGTCTTTGTAGGAAATAGTAATTTATAAGCATCCGGGAGAAAAGCTGGGCATCAGCATCAGGGGGGGAGCCAAAGGTCATGCAGGAAACCCATTTGACCCAACGGATGAGGGTATCTTTATTTCAAAGGTAAGTCTTGATGCTTGCACACTTGCGTCAGCCAGCAGCTCCTTCATTTTTTGGTTCGATTGCTGTAGGTGAGCTCAAACGGTGCTGCTGGCCGAGACGGTCGACTGAGGGTTGGAATGCGCATTCTTGAAGTGGGCAACAACAGTCTGCTGGGTATGACTCACACGGAAGCCGTGCGGGTCTTACGGGCTGCTGGTGACTCCTTGGTCATGCTGGTGTGTGATGGCTTTGACCCAAGAAGTGTTTCAGGCGTAGAGGTAAATGGGGTAAACTATGTTTTACCCACATCCATTTGTACATAGATTTATAAGCCTTCTTTGTAATTCCAGGCATCCCCTGGAGTGATCGCAAACCCGTTTGCAGCAGGTATTGTTCGTAAGAACAGCCTGGAAAGCATCTCATCGGTAGACCGGGACCTGAGTCCTGAGGAGATTGACATCATGCAGAAGGTGAGATCTGCTGAACACTTAGACGCAACAGAGCTCAGAGAGGAAGAGTAACAGCAAAATTTGGCCTGTCCTGTAGGAGGTGGAGATGGTAAGAGAGACGTCTCAGTGGGAACGGGAGGAGATGGAAAAAGTGGTAATTGATTCCCTTCATTATTACTTTTGTATGAGAACCTCCTTAAAAGCTGCTCTGTAACTAATCGATGTGGATCTGTGCTTTTCTTTCTCTTTTCTTGATTGTATTCTTTCCCTTTCCTCCCCGAACCCTTCTGAATGTTCATGTATGGCTTTCAATCTAATCGTCACGTTTTATTCCTGCTCCATTCCATTGGTCTTTACATTGTCATTGTGATTTTGTTGGTAATCCATGGCCTCACATCCTCTAAACATCATAAATGCCATCAAAAAATGTGTTTGTGTGTGGGTGCGTCCATATTTCTGTGGGCAACATGTGTGTGATTGGGTAAACATCATCCCCACACTCCCCCCTCACCCTTCCTCTTTCGGTAAAGGAGCGCATGCGATTGGAGCGCGAGGAGGCAACTCGCTTGCTGGAGGAGGAAACTGAGGTGAGGCCATACACCTTGGTTTACAGCCGACGACAAGGCTACAGGAGCCAGTCACCTTAAACCTATCTGAAGCTCTTAGGAGATCCAGGTTCCTGCCAATCAAAGCTCATCATGGGACTTTTGATTTGCTATAAATGACAAAACAAATCAGTGTTTATTCTCCATAATTCACTATCATTTTTTCAAGGTGGGATGTTTGATTTTTAAAATGTGCCATCAATTAAGCTCATGATTGTTTCAGTTGTGTTGATCTGTTGCTTGCTAGAGTAAGTAACCAGCAGTAGCAGTTGTGATACTAGGCCTCTCATGTCCAAGGCTTTCAAGATCAAGTTTTGTAAGTGCAGAATTACCCAGGGTTGCAAGTGTTTAGATCAGTGGTCCCCAAACTTTATCACACTTGGTCCACTTTAATGCAGGCAGTTCTTAACACAGACTGGTGCCTAAGAAATGGTTCATTAGAGAGCTGGAAAAGCACCCCCTGTCGTGGGGACATGTATAAGCAACAGTTAAATGAATCTAAGGATGTCTGTTGCCGTCATTGGATTTTTTTTTGTTGTTGTGTTGAATACCATTTATCTAGATTCCTGTTCTTACAGTAATATTTTTTTCTAAAAGAGATTTTTTATAAATGATTGCTGTAAATGTGTTTTTGTTTGTTGTGTTTTCAAGTTCAAGAATTAAGCTTTTGAAATGACTTTACGTTAGCAAAAAGAAGGGTATTTTACGGCAAGTCGACTTGCTGAATAGTGCACCTCACCAGATGGCTTTATTATAAGGAAAGGAAATGCAAATGAATGCTGCAAGCAGCGATCAAAGGGCTCTTGCACCTCTCTGTGAACGGTTTTTTACAGTGTGCACAATGACCAATTCCTATTTAGGATATGTTGGAAATTAGGAAATTATTAAACCGTACAGTAAATAATGAAAACCGTATCAAAAAGTCTCAAAGGAAAAAAAAAAAGTCTCATGACCCACAGGTGGCGCTGTTTCTGAGTCTGAATATTTGTATATTTGTGGTCTGTATTCTTGTCCCATACGCCGAATTTAGTAAAAATCATTTCAATGTTACATTTTGAACGACCACCTGCTGGCACTATAGCCGAGAGTGTATGCTGATGTGTTTAGTCATGGACTGTTAACTTAGTTGGTAAATTTGGGACTGATCAGACATTGTATGGCTGAGTTATAACAACTTCCTTTTTATAGTGAAATGTCTACTATGGCCATGCAGTCAAAAAAGCAATGCAATTAAACATTCCATGTGCCTCAAGATAAGACTAAAGGAGTTTGGAGAAAAATTCTAGGAGGAGTTGTCACAAGGAAAAATGTGGTAATTTTTAGAAGTGTTTGCGAAGTAGCCGTCTTTCTGTCGATTTTGAAAATGCGATCCATATTACTTATATTTAACTCAGCAATGAAGACCATGGTCAAGCTACTGTAGAAAGGTTTTCACAAAACCCTCTACAGCCAGCCATTCCAAGAAACCTGCGTGTCTCACCAATGGGTTGCACCGGTCCTTGGCCAACTTTTTTGCCCAGATATTTTGATGCTCTCCTGCTCAAAACTGCATTTGTCAAGATTTAAAGTTAAGAATGCCTATAGAGTCGTTTTGGAACACCCACTTTTCAAACCCCAATCAAACATAAGACCAAAAAGCCACAAAACGGTAATACTCTGGTTATTACAACCTAATAATTACAACCTATTCATAATTTTAACGGTGGTTAAGCCCTAATGATTTGTTTACTTTGACCAGTAGTTGATTGGACAGAAGCCTTACGATCTATAAGGCAGCGGTGGTGAAAGTTTAGTGTCTGGATCACAACTTTCAAATTAGATTTTTCCGCGCTATTTGGCAAGCGTGAAAAGCAGTCCCTGAGATTTTCCATTTGCATTACAACTCATAGAAAAGTATTAAATCTTAAATAAATATTGAAATAGCACAAATGCACTAATATGATCGTGTTTTAAAGTTTTCCTTTACAGCAATCCATTTCAAAAAAGCTATTTTGCATGAAATTATTACTTAAAGAAAGCGTTTTTGGTCTCCAAACCTTTAAAAAGACGTTTCTTTCTCATTTTGTCAGATATTTCTGACTTCATTTTGCCAAATAAAATATTTCAGATACCGATAATAAATTAAACAGAAAACAATGATTTCCTGTGCTGAATTGATGCTGTGGTTTGGGGCTCACTGGTTAGGATCATTGATGACATGGCATTCAGCTTTGAAGGACTCGGTTAGGATTGGTTCAGAGTTGTTTCATGTTACTAACGTGTACAACATTGTACTCTTTTCTACAGAATCTGAGCAGCGGACCTCTGAAACTAGACTACAAGACACTAGCAGCTCTACCTATGACAAGTCTTCAGAAAGTTAATAGAGTAAGTTTCTGCTTTTAGGTTCTTGTAGTAAGTGCGATGGGGGGATTTCAAAGACATTTGCTCAGGTTTCTGTCCTGTTTTTTGTGATCCGGACATGTTTCGTATTAATGATCATGGATTTGAAATATCTCCATTTAAAGTCCTCTGGAATTGTTTGATATTGAGCTTCTTTTTCTCCGCCCTGGCATTGTGCACTTGAAGACCTTTGGTCATTTTAATTGAAGTTTGCGTCAAACTTTCTTTCTTCATAGACCATTGCTTCTTGCTTTTGATTGTAGAAGGTAAAGTTTTCCAATGTTCAATAACTTTTTAAAACAGACTCTCTTTTAGAAACTGTTGAATTTTTATTTATTTATTTTTTGATTTGGGATGTCACGTGGCTGGTTGCCATTTTTTCCTTGAGACGGGAAATATCTTTCTGTTTTCTAATGAAGTCAGAGGTGAAGTGCTCCAGCTGCTGGCCATTCCAGCAATACTTCTGACAAAACTCTGATGCTTGATGTGAAGTGAGGGGGAGGTGCCGGCTGACAGCTGACGGGAGCTCAAGATATTTTAAAATATGTGCTGTGCGCTGATTGGCTGAGTATTTTAATGAGAGGGCGTGGCCTGTGAGGATGAAGGGACTCTGCATGGGAAGTTCTTAACAGTTAAGTTATCTAAAGGTCTGCTTGGATTCTGCTCCGGTCATCTTTCTGTGAGTGAACCTCTACTCTTGCTTTCATTCTTTCTTTTTTTTTTACTTCCTGTGTTGCTTTTTCTCTGTGTTAAATATTTGTGCACCTCGATTCTTTCATTGTAGACTAAGCTTTTGATTCCTTTAAGTGCTAGCTACTTTGATTCTACTGAATCTCCAGTGATGGCAATAAAGTTAAAAAAAATAAATTGAGCTTTTACTTTTGTTGTATTTGTATTTATTTGTAATTAATAAGTTATAAACACATCTTTGCTGTTTTTGAGGCACTTTGTGGGCATTTTACAATCTGTTTCTCTCCAGTAATTGATTAAGCTCCATTTCACTGCAGCTGTTGGTGAAGTGTGGAATGGAAGGGTGGACTCCTATTAGATAGGGAAACACTAGAGTGCTGATATCTGCTCCACATTCTTTTGTGGTATATGAAGAATGTTTAGTCACTGCTATTTATAGTCATTCATCTGCACAGGAGCTAATGAGTGTAGGTCCTACAGCATAGGATTTTTTTGTCCAGGATGTGATTTGTGATGCAGTATGAAGTTCGTTTTGGTTTATACTTCCTGAAAAGTATGCATTTATGAAATGGTAATTTCAGTTCCAAAAAACTAGCTGTAACAAAATATACTTTAATAAATGTATAAGTAGCTGAGAGTAAACTAACAAACCCAGAATGAAAATATCTAAACAAAAATTCAAAATCTTTAATGTAGAATAGGTAAGTAAAAAGGAGGAAAGCCACTTTATGAATGAATTTATGAATTCATCACCCAAAAATGCGATGTTCAAAAATAGGATTATAAAAAAAATTGGCCTTAAAGTTTTTAAAAATAAAATTACAATGGTCAAAAACAATAATACAATAATTCAAATCAACAAAATTCTGTAAACATTAAACGTTTTCTCGCGATTTCTCAAAAATTTCATGCAGCTGCCATTTCAAGAACAAAAGAGAGGAAAAAATACATGAAGTGTGTTGAAAATGAATCTGTTCAGTTTGAAATCAGATAAACTTTACTTAATCTGATGAGATTTAATAACAATTATTTTACATTTTACAGCAGAATCAGGATTATTCTAGTTTAAAGATGATAAACGTTCTGGTCTGCCTGGCTCTATTTTGTAGACCATCATTGCTCAAGCCACATCTGTCCACCATAGATGTTGTGTTTGCCCTTAAAGCCCCCAATAACCTGATTTGATAACCCTAGCCTGTTGTGTTATTAAGGCTTGAGCACAGAAGGACCTTATTTTAATTCCTCACTGTAACTGTTTTGCGGCTTTGGAAAAATTTTCCACTCACATTAGAACTTGCCTCTGATTTTGGCTCGAAAAGTAGGTGTGACTATAGCGCCACTTTACACGTCAGATCATAGTGCGCTAGCGGTTTGTCATAGGCGACTGAAACTCGGCACACATCTGAAGGGTACCAAGACTTAAAAATAATTAATATGGATTGCGTTTCCAATATTGGCAAGAAGTTGGCAGTTTAGCAAAAACCTCTACAAATGGTAATTTTTGGCTCACATCGTAGTTTAACAAACTCCTCTCTGACATTGTGTCTATTCACTTCCAAACTTCACCAGTCTCATCTTAAGGCAGATGAGGTGTTAAGTTGTGAAGCTTTTTTTATTTTGTTGAACTATGTGTGCTCGGCGACTGTTGAAATTCAAGATTTAATATCTTCCGGCCAATCAGAATCTATTGTTTAGACAGATTATGGCATAGGACACTTGGAGTTGGGCAGGGTGCTGAATATAAATACTCATGGAATGAAACGAAACTACCGTAATCAAATGGAAAACAAGTTTTGGGGAACAAGTTTTGGGGAAAACAAGCTTTTGTTTTATGTACAATTAAGATCATAGCTAAACAAATTAAATAAGTCTAATTTGAGGAACACGACTAGTGTCTCCCACTGTAGATGTTACATCCAAATTATTTAGTTAAGGATATGTTATGATCATCTTTAGTGTTTTGCTCATTTAAATTATTTGGTTTTGCCAAATAAAAATAACCAACCGCTCATCATTTTTAATATTTACCAACCACTGATCACCAATCACTAGCCCTTTCAAGTGTAAAATTTGATTAAAGCACACGTTTCTCTCAGTGGTTCGCTGTAAGATACCTCGGGTTCATGGGATAGCTGGATTTAGCTCTGGTCTGTTAATGTTTTTTGGCATTAGATTGTGTTTTTCAAAGCGTTCCATCTGCGTCCCTCTTTGTGCTTGTATGCTCTTCTCATTAAATGCATGCTGCTTTCATTTCATTGAGCTTTTCTCTTTCATTTGTCTGTTTGTTTTTCCCTCCTGTCTCTGTCGATCACAATCCCTCTCTTTTTCTTTCATTCATCAGTTTTCTCCTACCTTTACTACATCGCTCGAAATGGAGACCGCCCAGCTGGCTGGCCCTATTGACACTCTGGTCTTTGAGAAAGTCCATGCTTCTATGTACCCAGTAGAGCCCCCTGCTCACCCTTCATCTCCAGTTTGCCTAGCCGCAAGCTCAGCAGTTTCCCAAGCTGACACATGTGACCCTGATCCAGAAGAGGAAGAATGTCTTGTGGATTCCCAGCCGATCTGCTTTAGTGAAAACCCCTTCCTTGTTGCCAATCGCAAGGGTAAAGGCTGCCCTCCCGAGGAGCGCATTTTATCAGGGCCACCTGTGGGTTATGGCAGGCAAGGACAGCTGCAGCCCTGGTTGTATAGCAAGGCAAGCGGCCTTGGAGAGTGTGTTTTCTGAGTGTGGTTTTTGTTCAAGCATGGCATGTCATTGGTAGCTATTTAGAGTTAACATTCCACTGCATAAATTCCATCCCGAGATTTTTAAGAATTATCTTTTGGGCTGCATTGAAAGCATCCCTGGGTTTGTGACATTGTTCAACATGAATAGAAGCTCTATTTATACATGGCCTCTTTTAGCATATGGCTAATGCTGAAACTGGAGTTGATTCCTGAACGTATCCCTGCAATGCGCGCAACCTTGTCGTCAAATGCAATTGAAGTTCTTTGACGTTGAGATTGCTTTAAATGTGAAATGAACAGCTGTTGGAAAAGAAGGGAAGGGGTTTGGTCATGGTCTCTGTTAAGAAAACTCAAAATAAACATCTTTCATTTGTACAGAAAATCAGTGAGTATTTCAGCTCAGGCTTAATTTTGTCAACTGAAGAAAGTTGGCTGTCACAACTACAATTTCTGTCCAAATCCAAAGATCTAATGCAACTGTTTCGACACTGTTTCCATCCAACGAGTCCAAGAGAACAAAAACATCATTTCCTGATAAACTGGTGGCAGATATTAAAAGATAAATGGAAGTTGCTGCATTATGGTAACTTACTTGTGTCTTAGAACACGTAGAAGAAACGCAATATGATGTGAGACTGCTCTTTGGGAACGCAGCTAGTCAAGACAGTTCCAAACTTGGATGACAGACTTTAGGAATTTTGGAATGACCAAAGTAACATCTTGTTGTTTTTTATGAGATATTCCAAAATGTTCATAAAGTTGGTAAATACAGCTAATGCTACAGAACATTGATGACACATATGTAAACCATATTAGTGTTATTGTCAAGTGGAGATTAACTACGTGTGAAGAATAAATGCAACAGATTTACATTTTTGACCTACATTTTTCTTTCTGTTCATAGTGGTACAGGTATTATGGATATTGGGGTTTTTTAAACAGAATTGCTTTTAGAAAAGAACACTTTCTGTTTAGTTTCTAGGCACCATAATTGTGATATTCAGAAGTACACATAAGCTCTGTTCTCTGATTGGCTAAGATTTCTTGAGCAGGTGAAACACATCTATTTCTTCTTTACTAAGAGGAATGAAATATTGCAAATGTTGTTTAATGCAACTCTTTTGATTTTAAAATAATCCTTTTATTGTTTGTTAGAAATCTCAGCCATCGCACTGTATATTAACACTCTTCTTTTTTGTATAGTTCAAGATGTTTTTATTTATGTATTTATTCGTTTGTTTTACAGGCTTCACCCTCGGAATCGTTCAGAATTGACAGTCCTGTCAGAGATGCCGCTCACTCGCCGCACAGCTCACAGGTTCTCTCTACTGTTTCCAGAACAGTCTCGTCAGCATGTATTTCTCATTTGTTTTATGTAGATGTTAGGACTTTAGTTTGGTCCGTCTGATTTAAATCTTGCATTTAGTCTCGACATGTCCATGTTTCCCAGCAGTGTCCTAAATCGTCCTCTTTGATGGGTGGAAGAGAGGTTCGATATGTAAGTGGGCTGGTTAGACCTGCACTGGTTGCACTTGGCTTTGCATCAGATGTCGAGAGGATTGGTGTCTGGCCCTATGTGTTTTTACACGTTTCATGTTGAAGCAGTCAAATGCTCGACTCATGTTTATTTGTGCGCATGGTAAATGTGTTCCATCTTCTATCATCACAATCATGTTTTTTTGTTTTTTTCAATGTTTTGTGTTTCAGTCAAACATTAATTTCCCATCAAATGCCCAGACCAAGGATGCTGCATCAGTGAGTGTGTTCAAATGTTAAATATACTGTAATCCTTCTATTGTTCTCCATTTCTGGGTTCAGTTTTCTAAGGTGTTTCTTAGGTTTCGCTCAGCAGTGTAGCTTCTGATACTTTGCCAGTTTTTTTTTTGCCAGCAATGTAGAGATAACACAGTGCAACTCTAAAGGAAACAACGCACTGATTGAGAACAAGGATGAAAATATGTAAGGCTGCATCCTAGAAATAACCTTGTGCTAAATGCTGATCATTGCCGGACAATTTTATGACGAAACTTCGGATAAAGCCTGATTTTGAGCGATTGATGACGTTTGCGCGCTCGAGTCGACGGCGCAAAAGCGATTTCGCTGAAATTTCGCTGACGTCCGATTTTGATGCCTGAGAATGCGCGGATCGATAAGCGTCGACGAAATGGATTTGCTGATCCGCGCCTGATGGAAAGCGTTCGATCCGATCGATGTCTTGATTTCTGGCCTATTTGTCCGAGTATCTGCTTCCATCTATCTTCTTCTTTTTTCTCCTCACTCATGCACTCTCTTTCCTCTCAATCTCCTTTTGTTGCCCCCCCCCCCCTTTCTCTCTAGTCCGACTGAAATGACTTTATTTAGGGGATAACTGTAGCTATCATCATAAGCATGTTAGTTTATTTGTAGCTGTTGTCTATTGGTTTTCTCAGTAAAGCTATACAGTGTTCTATATCCAGTCAGTGGATTATTGCAATTGCCGTTTAATTTGTCTCTCTTTTCAGACTAAACCCGGTGCCATCCAGCCTCTCTCTCGGATGCGTGCTGCTGTATCACCTGCCAGTCAGGATGGTCACAGCACTCCAAACCCTTTCCAGCATGGTCTCTCTCCCATCAACTCTCAGACCACTGTAAGATCCCTCACCACCGTCTGAACCCTCATGAGGCTTTCCACCTCCCCTAACAACACTGTAGTTCCATTTCCTTCGTGCATAAATGCTCAAAAGTTTCAGAAGCACTGTGCCTTTCAAATCACCTACAAACACACGGGTTCTTTAGGGAAACATATCCAACCATTACGAGTAACATTGTGCCTGTTTTCTGTCGAAACATTCTTTCATCTCATAATTCCATTGTTTGCACAGCAAGGTTTACATTTACATTATCTCAGGTTACTAGTATAAACCAAATGATCATTCCAATCACTGACATTACCCAGAGACCCCTGGATCAAACCCTTTCCTGTCCCTCTATCTTTCCATTGACGTGAGGCTGCATGCTGTCTTCCCCTGCATTCTCCTCCTGTGCTCTGCCTTTGCAGCTGTCTCTCATTGGCTGTTCCATCCTTTTTGTCCTCTTGTCTGTTTTTCCACCCCTCCGTCCACAACCTCCTGACCCCTCGTACAGCCTCGAGCCCCATCCCCAGATACACACGAGGAATACCCCATCAATATCAAGCAGGTATATAAGGCCTTCGCAGCTGTGCCTCACTCCCTGGCGGTACTGGATCCTCCACAGGTAGGACAGCTTGCTGCTCTGTCCGGCTGTGAGCATGTCGTCGTTTCCCCATCATCCAGTGATTTCTTTCCAGTGGACATTTGATCGTTGTGGAGCTTGTTGTTGTTGTTGTTGTTGTTGTTTTGCTGCATGGAAGCCAAGAGTTCATGTTGCAGGGAAACTGAGCATCATTCATCTGTCACATGGTCCTTTTGATTGGTTCTGTGATTTTGTGACTCATTGTGGTGTCTGTCCTGAATATCAGGTGTGCATGCCATCTCTTTGATGAAAATTATTTTTCTAAACCATTCTATCTCATTTACAGGATCTTTATGCTCCTGTGCGAAACAATGGCAGCACAATACAGTCTTCACCAGAGGTAAGTCTTCTACACTACAAGAACATAGCATTGACTCATCATTAACCACATTTACTTTGTAGTGCAAGTCAGTGACCAGACAAGGCTTTCGGCACAGGGTTTTATTGCATTGTATCTCAATGATGCTGATTCCCCCTTTAACATCAATGACAGCCTGAGGCCTCTTAGGTTAGTTGTCAATGAGCCCATTGGTCATTTGTGGAATGTTTCTGTTTCCAGCATACAAGCACCTTAACCTCTTCTGCCCCCTTGTGCATTACATTTCCGCTCATAGCTCATTACCCTAAAAGTGACCCACACATATTACATACCGTTGTGCTCAGCGGAAACTCCTCTAAAAACGTATCTAATTCAATTTCATAACCGTTAACCACAGCTTGAACGCCATGCAAATAAACAACAACATATCGGAGTATAATTCATGACCAAGTTTTTGTTTATGTGCGATATGTATCCACAATATAAACGGAAACACCAAAACCATGGCATCAAATGAAGGCTAACAACCAGCAGAATCCAGCAATATGCAACTCATTTACATGGCGCAAAGTATTTCAGAGCAGGGAGCGAAAGTTTCCCGAAAAAAACGCTAGCAAAAACAAAGCAAGCATGTAAATCTTGTCTTACCTTTGCCGTTTTTTCAACAAGAGTTATTTCCATAGCGATAAAAGTCCGTTTGTTGTTAAGTCCGGTCGAAAGCTTTGCGGAAACTCCATTTTGACTCTTTTCTGTAGCTCTGTGCTCTCATAACATGACCAAATATGGAGACACTCGCCGTGCGTAAGAGCAGGTCTCTCCACGCTGCGCGTCCTGTGATTCGTCGGGGATCCTGTCAGTCTCAAAATGGTGGATATCATTGGATTCTACAGATTCAAAGCTTTTCAACGATATATAGAGCTCCCGGATTGGACAGATGGTCGGGGGGGGGGAGGGACACGCGGAAGCTCGAACGTTTGGAGTACTGTGAATAAAACATTGTGCAAAAGCGCACGCAGATGGCGTTAAAGGGCTTCCACCCCCCTTACACTTACAGTGTTTCTTTAGGAGTTTTTTTTGCTGAAATCATGTCCCGTAAGCAAGAAAAGAAGACCATGAACGTAGCGGAAGCTTCGGACAAGATTTTTTCCATATTTCAATTATTGTGCCAAATTGTGCCAAACTGTGCCAACATGGATTACGCCTGAACTTTGTTCAATCAAAACCTGTACAGAATATTAGTTTCTTGTAGTATGAACACCAAACTTGCTACAGATGTCCTTGACATGTAGTGGTTACAATTGATTGTGTTTATTTGCTTCGTTACAAGTTTCTTTAGGCGGAGTTCATTTTTTGGCCATCACAACATCAATCATCCAAATTCCAACAACACCACTCCCCAAGAACCGATCTTCATTTTGATACCTAGATTTGCAGTTTAGACCTTGTAAAAGCTGAGAAATGCCTTAAAAAGTAAAAGTATAGGATTTTCGGAAAATAGGCCTCAGGGGTTAAGAGGTTAAAGTTTTTAAAAGGGCACTTCGAGCCGGATTAAGGCAGAGATTATTCTACGAACAGTTGAAATATTAGAAATGATTCACAGTTCATTGTTGGACTGAATTATGTTTTTTTTCCCTCAAGGAATCCATCAGATTAGGTTTTGCCCTGCCATGCTCCCTCTCACTTGATGATATTCTTTACACTAAGCAGTTTGTGGTACAAAGAAACGTTAGCATGATTCTATATGAATTCAAAGATAAATATGTGTGACATTCAACAGTTTCGTTAAACTCGCATTGAGCAAGCTTGTTATGAAATTGTAAGAGATGACATGCTCTACTTGATGGCTGTTTCAGCCTGCACTCAATAATGAGGTATTTGTGGATGAGGGTGAGGGAAGTGGTCCTCGCCCTTCCCTTTCATCTGACCGTCGTGAGTACAAGAGCTTGGCGGCCCTGCCACGCTTGTCGCGCCGTTCAGAGGACAGTCAGGTACTCATACCTTCTCCAGAAAAAACTCTCTGGACGGTGGTGGTGGTGGTGCAGGTGTACATGTTGCTTTGAACCTATAAACAAAGTAAATTTTTGCCTCAGATCTCAAGTTCATTCAGCTGGCAGCATGTGTTTATTGAAAGTATAGGAATGTCACTAATTGATTTTCTCATTTGAACCGTTATTGGTGGGCTGGAGTTTTGCAATGACACTCTGCAGCGTCGCGGTGGAGGATTCTCTCACAAATTGTCTATTTTTCTGAAGCTTTTCTTGCATGTTGATCATGAATGCGTGTCAATTTTGGCTGCAGGTTAACCATTCTTCACATTTAAGCTGAGAATTTAGATTTTTGTTTTTCACCACATCAGACCCCATCCTCGGTGGGCAGGACCAGTCCAGACCAGCGCTCGTTTAGAGACCGACAGAAATATTTTGAGATTGATGTGAAGCAGCAGACCCCAGAAAAACACAAGCCTCGCATCTCACTCGTGGGAGAAGATGACTTGAAGAAAATGAAAGAGGAAGAAGGTTTGTTTTGGAGTGTCTGCTGCTTGATTTCACCAGTTGGAATTGTTCTAAACTGCTTTTGTGGCTTTCTACAGCAAGACGAATTGAACAGAGGGCTCGAGAGTACATGATGGATGAAGAAGATGAGGATGAGGAGGATGATCTGGCCAAGCAAGTGGCAGACATGAAGGCTCGCGGAAAGGTTATTCTTGATGGCGTGGAGTACAAAGTGGAGAGCTTGGGTTCCCCTGCTTCAAGGCAGTGTCACACACCATCCAGTCATTGTGGGAGCTCAGGGTAAAAACAATTAGAACTCAGATAATGTTCCTCAATTTTTTGTGTTTTAGTTTATCTCTTACTGCAAAAATGGAAAACTAAATTTTTTTTATATTTTATAAAAATTTCATAAATCCCTCCAAAATAGTAGACAATCTCAAAACGATGTGAAAATTGTAAAAAAAAAAAAAAAAACAGGCAACCACTGTTCCAAGTATTTTTTTGAAAATTACAAGCCATCTTACAGGTCTTGTACTTCCAAGGGTTAATTTCTGATAGTAATAACTCATGTAATGTTCATTTAAAACTAAAAATATCAAAACTAATATTGTTTTGGAAGGCTACACAATATTTTTTAAATAAAAATTAACACTAGGTGAGTCACTTCCTACTTAATTTAAAACAGCCGCTGTGATTGGCACACTCACCGACTTAACAGAGATGGCTACCATAGCAACCACAAATAAAGTTTTTTTGTCATTTAAAATAATTTTGTGTTACGTAAAAATTATCCTCCAGAACTACTTCATACGTATGATGTAGGTCTTGAAATTGATTCTCAGTGGTCTTCAATTTGACATTGTGAAACCTACTGAATCCTCAGGGTTTTATCATCATTGATTCAACATTATGGAACTAAATGCTAGAATCCGTCTGAAACTAACAATCACCCTTTTCTTTGAAATGCAATTAATCGAGTTTTTGACGGAGACACACGTGTCGAGTGAGTGCTCTGTAAGGCACCTTCCAATTAGTGCACCTTTCAGTGGTCCATGTAGTTTTAGAAATACAGAGCAGACTCCATGTGAACTCACAATACGGTTTTTATATCTCTTTACTAGGTTACTTTGGGATTTTGATATTTTAAAAGGGTTTAAAAAATGTATTATATAAACAAAACTGTTTTTCCAGTCCATCCTCCATCGATGGTAAAGGAGACTCTCTACGAAATTCCATGGAAGATGGCTTCAGACTAGAGCAGAGACCGAATTCAATGAGCGGGTGAGGGGATTGAATAAAGAACTTTATATTTCCACAGCTGTGAAATCTGTCTAACCCAGGGTTTTCCTTTGAAGACTCGTCCCAGTATATCCTGGGGAATCTGCAGCCCCGATTCGGACGGCCAAAGCAGAGCGTCGCCATCAAGATCGCTTGCGCATGCAGAGCCCAGAGCTTGCTGTCGCTTTGGACAAGGAGCTGTCGCCTGCTGAGAAACGAGCCCTGGAGGCTGAGAAGAGGGCCATGTGGAGAGCAGCTAGGTAATATTCAGAGAACTGGTTAATCTCTGGCTACTTGTGGTTTCACCCTCATCAACAGATAATTTTCCTACACACTGAACTAGATGGCTGTAATTTTGGCTTGTAAAAGTGACATTTAAAGTGTTTTATTAGCAAAATGGAATGGTTACCAAGGTAGAATTTTTGGTTTCTATGAGGGACTCTGTGATATCATACAAAGTTCCCCATGCCCTTATGTGAAACATAAACCAACCCATTATGGCTCTATGACTTAGCTGAGATTGTAATATGCTTTAAATAGTTGTAACGGTAAAATCTGGTTGCTATGGAGGGGTCAGTAACATAAAATAATGTCAACTTTATAAACCAAAATTACCAAATACCAAAGCTGAGATAGAGTTCAGAAAATTTGGTTGCTAGGGTAAACAGTTTTGTTGCTAGGGAGCTACTTTCGATGTTTCCCAATCCCCCCCCCCTTAATTCAAGTCCATTGTCTTTTCTTTCATCCCCTTTTCCTTCCTCTCTTTCCTTGTCTCTCTGTGTTATCTTCTATCCTCTCTGTACTTGCACTTGCTACTCCCAAGGCCTTATGGCCTCGAGGAGGATGTAAGGCAGTATGAGCAGGACCTGGCTAAGCGGCTCTACCAGTCCCGAGTGAGGGCATCACTAGGCACCTCTTCAGCCCTTCCGGCTTCCTGCTGTACCTCTTCCTGTCCGCCCAGGTCTACCTTTAACAGCCAGAGAGCATTGTGGTGGCTTGGCTCGAATGTTTCATTCTGCTTGGTGTTTTGGCATTTTTTTAGTGCATACGTTTGGAGATTAAAAGTTTTGTGGTGTTTTTTTTCTGATTAGAGAAAGATCCCTACAAAAGCCCTGTACTGCTGCTGCACGTGTTCTCTTTTGCTTCCCATCTATGCATCAGACTACTTTTGTTCTAATATCAAGAGATTTTAAATTGCTTGCATTTGTTTAAAAATTTAGAGCTGCACTGATGCTACCAGTATTTAAATGTAGGGAAACGTGCCGATGTTGCTTTTGGCTCATCTCTGCATGCTTTTGTGGATTTTCCAATATGTTCTAAACTCTTTAGCTGGATTTTTTCTGTATGAACAAAGTTCTAAAAGCAGGTTAAGTCAGGCCAAGGTGATGCGTTTCTCTGACTGGAAAGAAAGCAAGACACAATGTCCTGTTGATCACTGACTGGTCTGTTGTTGAGCTTGCAGATTGGCTGGAAATATTGTCTCTGTATGAGTTATTACACAAAACAAATGTATGTGTGTGACACAAAAAAACGGCCATTTATTCTTGAAACAAAAAAAGGAAAAAATATTTCTTCAAGAAGCTAAAACAGGTAGATGAACCCGTCCAATCGATTGTAGGCAAATTGATCAAAAACATACAAATTCAAGAGCATTAGTCCTATTAAGAGGTTTATACACTTTGTCCTTAAGGGGGTGCTGTTATCAGCTATATTGAGGGGTTAGTGATATACCCTGATGACTCACACAGATGTTTGGGGCCAAAAAGTCAATTTGTAGAAATGTATCTTCATATTAGACTTTTAAATTTTATGATTTTACAAAGAACAGTTGTAGAATTACATGGCCAATCTATTTAGAATTGTCTGAAAAAAAAATTTATAATATTAAAAACATTTTTTTTTCACTGTTAATTCGTCCTCCGTCATTGTGATTCTCTTCGGACCATGTAATAAAATGTGCTATGCTTTACAGCATTTTAAAATTTAAAACAGACCCAATCGTAGTGGATGCAAAACTACTGGGTGCTAGCATTTGTTGTTTTCTAGAGGTATCATAATATATAATGGCGCCATATCTTCAAAATTGTTGATCAATATGCAGTGAGGATATATCGTTTAAGAGCTGTGCCATGTGAAAAACCAAGAAATAGGCCAGTTTTTACAAGAAAATGTATATTATGAGAAATATTCTCTTACGCAGAATATGAGACATCTTCCACTTTAATGTTTCATGCTTTGATCGCTGCCATCTAGAGGCTGGGTGATATTAGACTCTTTTGTACATATAAGACTATTTTTTTACTTTGCTGTTTTATCACTATTTATAGTCTTTCCCATCTGGCCCCCATTCTTTCTCTCCCTGCTTCACTTCCTGTCTCACTCCACCGTCCTGTCTGTTAAAGGCTACAAACAAAAACATAATCTGAAAAAAAGTTTAATTTTACAATGATTATCTAAACGTTGAATTAGTTTCTGTAAAACAGTTTTGTAAAGATTGCACCGTGAACAGAGTAGTGTGTATCGTATAACGGTACGTGTGTATTGCCACACCTCTATTGTTTTATATTTAACTCTATTTGTGATGGAATATGTTCTGAAATCTGTGTTTGGGGCTGTGTTACTATGGTTACCAATGTAGCACATGGATGTCAAAGTGAATAAACTGACCGGAGCAGTTGATCTTGCTTCTGTAGATCAACAGATCCATTTGAACGACAGGAAGATGATCAACTGCAGCGTGTTTTAGTTTAAAGTCAAATAAAAGAGTTTGATTGTGGAATGTTTGTTTGGTGAAAGAGTAATTTAGACTGAACATGGAGTGGGGGAGTTTAGAAAAGTTCTTGCAATAGTTTCTCACATAAATATTGGCTGTATATTAATATTGACAGTATTTACTTTTAATGTTAATATTTCATGTACACTTTTAAAACAAACTGTAATTAGATATTGGCACAAAAGTTTTGATGTAATAGAGCTAATCTTTCCTGGGGCAGCACACATTTGAGATATTTGTTGTGGTTTCCTAAACTAAGCTGTTGGTATTTGGTGCATCTCTAGTTGTTCCTTTGTGGATTTCTACTGCTCCGGATCCCTGTCTGGCTCTCCATGCACTCTTACACGGTCTCTCTCTCTCTCTTTTTAGGATGAAGTCTTTAGAGCAAGATGCCTTGAAGGCACAAATGGTCATTTCCAAATCTAAAGAGGGTAGGAAAAGAGGAACATTGGATCAGTTGTCCGAGTCACCATCGCCTGCACCCACACCCTCTCCAACACCATTAGAAGGTGAACATTCATTCCTTTTCAAACTCCAATAAAAGCTCCACTTGAAACTAGTGCTGGGCGATATGGAAAAATCATATATCACGATATGGATTATTTTATATCACGATAACGATATATATCACGATATACCACAATAAAGTACGTTTTCAGTTATTCTCTGAAAAGTTTGACAAAAATATCATTGCATACTTTTTTTTGCAACTTTATTTTGAAGTGACATTTAACTGAACTGTCACAAATGAGAAAAACTACATTTTAGTGCAGCAATGTAAACGTATGAAATGACAACAGATGTGGTGGAGGTAGAGCTACAGTAGCCTTCACATTTTTTTAACCACATCATAGTTATTTAAATAGTATTATCAAAATAAACTATTTAAAACAAATAAAATAATGGACCACACTGCAAGCATCCTTCTCTACTTGGGCCCGGCATGCGTTATATAAGCGAGGCAACTCGACATTACTGAAGTGCTTACGACTGGGCATAACGTAGGGGTCTCGGAAGCTACCCTTCTCAGCTGCATACACGGGGATCATGCCTTTACAACAGTAATGCACGGTGGCACATGTGATTTCTTTATGGCGCTGGGACGTTTTTTCATACGGTGTGCATTTTATGAAAGACTGTTTCACAACTTTCTTTACATCGCATTTCTTCGATTCTCCAGTATTCTTTTTCGTGAACCTTCTTCAAGTGGTAAAAGAGGTTTGTTGTGTTAGCGTCGGGCGCGGAAACAGTTTTTTGGCAGAGTTTGCAGATGACTGTCTTCTGCTCTGTGTCGGAGCTCTTGAAGCCAAAATGCAACCAAATCACTGATGTACCCCACGTTTCGGTAAAAGTACTTCTTGGGCTGCTGCCTGCGTAGCAGTTTCAATTTGTTGCGACTCCGGGCATTCATCTTCAACCTCTTGCGTCTCCATCTTCAAGCACTCACGAGTTAACTAGCGTAAAGCATGTCGCAACAACGTAAAGCGTCACGTCGCAAAATCACAAGACGGAGTTTCTTTGCGAAAAAGTTCATTTTTATTCTTGATTATCACTTATATAAAGGGTAGAGTATGCATTGCATAGCCACAAGACATTATCATACATTTGTCATAGCCTATTTAATGCAATATTTTCTTTAGTAATTGATAAAAATAGGTTAGAAACGATAGAAGAGAAATAGGACGATAGACACTTTTCTATCGTCCCCACGATATATATATATCGTCATATCGCCCAGCCCTACTTGAAACAATAAAATATTTTATCTCATTTTAACCTGTTGCCGTTGACGTAGAATAGCGTGAGAAATAAATGATAATCCTGCAAATAAGCCACAATTAGGAGGGTTTTCTGAAATGGTTAGCTCACTTTCTTTTCAAATAACCAAACATGAATCTGAAAAGTCAAACCAACCCTTGGGCATTAGAATACACAGAAAGATCTGATAATCAAAAGTTTGTAGGCAATATGAGATTGTGACATCGCTCGCATCAGACATGGGAAAAGAATTCAAGTCATATTCTGCTGGGCTTTATTGGAAATGAGGTGTGCTAATCTGGAAAGCTGATTGCTAATCAATTCTACCATCAGATCTGAATTAGGAAGGAAACAATCTTATCCTGAAGGAATGGCAAGAAGAATGAGAGCATCAGCACGGAAACAAACTTCATAAAATCCACCATTCCATGAACCAGAAACATGGAAAGAGGAGTGATACTCAATGTGTGAAGGGATCTAGAAGAATAACCTTATGCCAGTGCCACATCAATCAAAGAGAAAACAATTCCTCAATGAGGGCATTTTTGAAAGTCTGAACGCGATCTCTAGAAGTGATCTGAGAAATAAATGGAACTAGACCGTATATGTCTACTTCTGTAGCTATGAAGTTGTCGTGGCTATGGTTTGGTCGTATATGTGGTGGTGCTGCCTTCATATGCAGATGAAGTGGACGCTGTGCTGGACTTAAAATCCTGGTTTCCCATCTACCAGCTTCTCTCCCTCTGAACATACTGCCTTGTCTGTTATGAATATTCGTGAAAGGGTCATTAAAAATCAGAATAAGGTCATATTGATTTATTAAATGTGTGATTATTATTATTATTTTTTTACTTTAGATGTAACAAGCAACTGTTAATTATTTTTCCCTGTGGTTTTCCTTACAGACTTCAGTCCACGGGCAGTGACTTCACCAGGCAGACTGGTATGAGGGTATTTCATCAAATATTTATGTAGAAAGAGAAATCAGGACACGTTGCATCACCAGTAAAGTTACCAGTACGATGTTAAAGCATTTCCATTTTCCTTTTACTACAGACAATACCTCAAAAGCATTCTCTACCCTTATAGCCATGGCAAGCAGAGCCTCATCCGTGATCTTCTCTCTTTTCTTTATGGCCAATTTTTTTGTGTTTCCTCTTTTATCCTTCATATCTCTCAACACTTCTGCCTTCTTGTTTTCTCCCCATTCTTTCCATCTCTCCACTGCTTATGCCTGTTTGCTGTCCTTTTAGTCCCTGTCAGAAAAGAAGTTTGACTACCGACAATTTGCTGCCATTCCTTCTTCCAAACCCGTTTACGACATCCAGGTATTACCTGCATGCCAAGCGTGAAGGAGTACAGCCCCTTCAAACCCTTTCCTGAACCCCTTCTGTTTCCCTGGCCTTCCCTGTCCCCCTGCGCCTCCTGTCCCAGGCCTCTCACAGCTAGATCTCATCTAATGAAAACATTTGTGCACTGGATCAGAGCTTTAAGACGTTGGGTTTAGTTTTCGGATCTGAGGCAGAGTCCTGCATGGTTCGATTTGACTCGTAGTGATTAACCAACAGTAAAACTCAAATAACCGTTTGTCTCCAAGCCCCACACTTAATGAATCTGAGGAGTCTTAGCAGATGTCCAGAGACTTTGTGTTCGTCTACTCTGAGGTTAATGTCGAGCTCTTTATTTGCCTTTAAAACTTTGATCTGTAGCTAACTTCCTTTAGCATTACTCCATGCTAACATGTCTTTTAACATAAATAAATGTCTTACCATTCATAGGAAAAAGAAAGTATTGATCCTGTAATGCCGGTAAAGCTTATGGGTGGTGCTGCTGGTTGGGGGATCAAGTTAATACCAATTAAATACGGTCTGTTTTTTTTTTCTTTGATGACTGTATCATATACAGATGGGTTGATCCGAAATAAGCTGATGCCAGTGGTCACCATTAGCAGTTTCCGTTGTTCTAGTCGTTTAAAATAATTAAATAAATAAATAAAATTCCCTCAGAGAATACAATATTGATCTTCTCTTTATTGGTCATAGTTGCGGGCGGTTGGTTCAAAACCTTGGTCAGGTTCAGGTTGTTGATATTTTGACCTGCGCTTCTCTGACATAAACAGCAAAAGCTATAGCAATATGATATATACCAGTATATAAAAAATTTAGCGTAATTAGAAAATATCGGTCTTGGTGGGCTGGTATTGATCCAATACTAGCGATACTATAGTGTCGATCTGCCCACCCCTACTATAAACTGTGCCCTAGATTGTTTCTATTTTCCACTGTTTCAAAATTTAAATATGGAACCTATTCTTCAACCACATGTAGACAGTAAAAAAATATGAACGACGTGACACCGCCTACTGAATATGAGGCAACCGCAGTGCTGATCTGAGTGCTGCCATGACTGGTGCACTTTCGCAGACACAACTTCCTGGAATGGAACCATTGTGGTTTCAGAGCTCCGCCTTGAGTCTGGCCCGCTCCGGCCTCTCTCAAACGCAGTTGTTATATATAATGTATGTTGTATTGAATTTGAGATCGACTTCATAGTAGTGATCTTTCTCACGACATTTTAACAGCAGTAAGTCCCTCCCCCCTGTTCTGTGTAGCGGTCAATCATATGGCCCCGCCTAGTTATATTGAGCCGTCATAAGCAACGCGAAAAAAACTTAAAACAAAAACTATTATGAAACTTTGTTCACTGTAAAAAAAACTCTCGAAAATCATCAAAACCGTTTGTGTAAATAACATTTTCTGAGGAAATCTTTTACAGTTTAGTTTTTCCCATAGATTTTTATAGGCCAGAAATCATTCTGCAGCCAGTGCCTTGGGGGCGATCGCCGTGGTTTGGCTTCACGTGACACACATGAATTTAACCAAGTTCTTAAATTTGTGATGAAGTCTGGTTCCTTTGAGGCCAAACCGTTGACCTAAACACCATCGGGCAAGTCTGTCATGCCATTAACAAAAAGCATTGTCCAGTCTTGTAGTTCATTCAAGTCTGTAGCAGCTACCAGGTGGGCGGGGCTTGGAGATACATCATTACCATTTTTGACTTGGCCACAACTAAAAGCACACTTGCTGTACGTTACTGACATTCTAACATTGAGTGAACTCAAGTTCAGGGCTTCTCCAATTGTATTTTGAGTTTGAAACTGATTATCGTAATACTTTTATTATCTTTACTAATAATGGAAATTGGTCAATAAAAATGGGCATAAAGTCTCTTTGAGATAAAACATTCCGAAGAGTTTTGGAACTGGAATCCAAAGAATTCCCCTGACTTTTGGTTCGCTCCCATGCTACAGCTAACATTTCAACATTATTTCAGAAATTGCATCAAATTTGGGTGAATAGCCGGACACCTCTTCGGTGTGCAGGACTCCACTCTACAGATCATTTCCTTTATCCGTTCAAAACCATGAGCTTCTTTCTGGGATTTGGAGCAAGAGTTGAGCGATGGGCTGTTGCCTTGATCCAAAACGTTCTAATCTACTAATGTCCCTCACTCACTGACCGCCGCAGCTAATTACACTGGTTTAGCTTGAGTCAATTGGTTCCTGTCACATGCCGGACGGTTTCTTCCTCACATTGAGCTGAAATGAGGCTCTCATATGTGGTGGGAGGTCTATTGGTTTGACTGGGATGCAGGGGGTCATGGAAACAAAGGAACATCATCTTTCTCGTTCTTGGTGTTTCGTGGTTGTGGTTCTTAATCTCGAGGGAACTTTGGGCAAGAACTTGTTTGTATCCGTGTTGTTTTTCCAGTACTTTCTTGTGGTGACATACCAAAAGACCACCAAACCTGTCGAATTGCTTTATATCTGGACTTGTGATTTCAAGGATTAATTGATTTTTTTTTCTCCATTGAAGGATTCCTTGTTTTGGGGTTTAATCATGGGGCTTCATCGGATAATGCTGATTTAAATGTGCTTATCGTCTACCAAATAAATCTCAGATTTAATCACAGAAAACATATTTGAATAGCTTTGGATAAAGTTCAGGAACATCTACAGTGATATTGGCTTGATGGGTTGGAGTTGTAGACTGGGACTTTATTGTTTGTTACTTCAATAAGGGGGTGGATTATTGTTTTAAAGCGTTAAAACAGGGCATTCTCAATTTTTGAGACATTTCCAGTAAAAAAAATGACAAAATTTTAATTCATAATCCATTTGCTGATAATTTCAGAGAAAAAAAAGGAATGTACATAACCAGGAATGTACATGCTGTTTAAATGAAGTTGCTTTGTATCTCTCTTTCCTCAATGCAGCATGGTATTTAGCTGGTAGCATATTCTGTGAAATCTTCTAAACCTTGCTTCCAGAGTCTTCTGTAATGGGTTATGAATTAGTTTTCCTATAACACTAAAATAATTGCTGATGTTCGGAAGGCAAATATTGGTTTTAAACTTTTGCACAGTACCGTAGTTCCCACAGATTCATTTGTTCCACCACTTTATCAGCCAAGACTTCTCTTTTGACAATCATTTGACTGCATGTAGAAAAGGGAGCGGGATATTCCATTTTTTATATTTTATTGGTGGCCTTTTGTGACCTTTCGTGGTTTGGTTGTGTGTTGATTGTTTTCTGTTGTGTGTATTGACTGCTAGGGTTTCATACAACACTCTTGATTAGTCTCTGGGTATCTTGAGCCTTTTTTTTGGTGTGGGTAATGTGGCATGTGGTGCAGCATGTCCGTTTTGTGTTGTGAGGTGATCGTGAGGGACGTTTTTGCATTTTATTGCCATAGAATTAGGACGTTATCACCGGGGTCTTTAAGGAGTTAATATCAATCAAACTGTTGCAATAAGAGCAGCAGCGGTGTGCCACGGAATTGTTTTCTAGTTGATTCTCCAGCATAGAACCCTTTTTGGTTTGGTCAGTGATTTATTTATTTATTTATTTTTTTACGGTGTTGGGCATCTCTTGAGGAAGGGGTAGTTTGGGTCTTCTCTCATGCCGTCTCTGTCTCTTGCAGTCTCCTGGTGCAGCTGATGATGTGCTCTTCATGGATGACTCCTCCAGTAACCCAGGTAAGATCCACAAGCTGGTCACCAGTTCATGTAGCTGTGGTCAGCAGGTTTTCTTCAGCTCACAGTTCTTGTCCCCTTGACACAGGAGAATTCCTTGGATAAGTGCTGGTAGGAGATCTGTGTTTGTTTGTGTGCTATGCATCAGTATCTGAAACAAAGCTTATCTTACTTTCCTGGTTGAGGCTTATAATCTACTACATCTCTGAAACAAATGAGGAACCTTTAGTTCCTTAACCTAATTTTTGACAGTTGAACGTTCCATCAATTTTCCAAAATGCCAGATGATCGTCCACTTGAGCTGATTATGCATTTTGAACCCTTAATATTAACCTCATGAGTTTACATTACATTCAGAAAATAAATGTTTGTGTTTTCATTCATATTTTCTGACAAATAACCAAGAAATGTGCCGGGGTGTGTAAACTTCTGTATCTCCAGTTAGTCAAGGATGTACTTTGTAGAATCAACCAGCACAGATAATGTACGATAATGCAACAGTTCAAATGTTTCTGGAGCAAAAATAATGGTGGCTTTTCTTGTTGCATTTTGAAAAATTGATGCGTTTCGATTGTGTGTCTAAAAGGTGACTTGTGCAAGTCAAAAATCACTGATGTGTAGAGCACTGCACTGTTTGTGGTTCTAACCAGATTAACCGTTTGTAAGTGGAGGTGATTCCTGTCTTTATCCTCTCAGCTTCTGCCTTTTCTCAGTCACTGTTTGGCGGGAGTGTGTGGCATTGTTGTAATCGCTGATGCTTTATTATTCTAATCAACTCTTTATTTTATTATCTGACTGGTTTCTAATCTCTGGCCTCTGAGTTAGGGAATGGTGCCAAATGCATACTTCTTGAGTTCCCCTGGTAGAAACAATACCGAATTCTGTCATGATGCTGAAAAATGCCTGTTTTATTTGCTCACAAAGAGACACTTTCTATTTTCTAGTTATTTCACAAAAAAAAAAAAAAAAATACAACTGGAGGTTGTGAAAAAAGTGAAAGTGGTTCTGAGTTCCTCACTCAACTGCTCCTCGAAGGTCTCTACACAGCGGTCTTAATTGAGATTCGTACGAATCTTTGAAGGATCTCAGCAGGATGCTTTTCGTCCGGGTCAAGGAAATATTGATGCAAAGACGCTCCCTGTTTGAAGAGGGCGTTTACCGTACAGCGGATGAACTCCGCACCGCGTGGGGAAACAGAAATCGAAGAACACAGAAGAAATCCGGGATGTCGAGGGGTTTATTCAGTGGTGGCTAATCACAGTTTGACAAGAAATGTGGAGAAAACGAGGATGTGTGGAGCGCAATTTCTTCCTGTTTCCTGTGCAAAGTCTATGAAAATGTGGGATGAGCGCCACCGAGTGGTTCTTTTGTCACATCATCAAAAGAACCAGCTCTCATTGGTCGTTCTTGCAAAATACAGCTCTCTTTTTCTTTGGCTCCACCTGCTCAGTTTGATGTGTTATGTCCCATTGCCGCCAATGGTTTTCGACCGAGGTGTGTTCTCACAAAACTTTGTGCTGAATATTCAGATCGGAGTGTAGAGTTTCCAATCAACCAATCACAGTGCAGCAACTCAGTGAATTTAGTCATGTGGACATTCCCCATCAGAAAGGGGAAGAAAAGTGATTGAAGTGACTTGAACGTGGCATGGTTGTCTGTGCCAGACGCGCTGCTTTGAGTATTTCAGAAACCGATGATTTGCTAAATGGAGTAGTCAATTCTATTAATATTTAAAGCATTTGTACAAAGCCAGTGTAATGTCATCCCAGGACTCAATCACCAAATTTATCAAAGTGGAATCATTTCAAATATTTGCGAATAAAGCACGAATGGATTTTATTGTGGGTTAAAAAGTTTATCCTTCTCAGATCATCTTGCGCATTTTGACGTTTTCATCCAGGGTTTTTATGCGATATAAAAAAAGGTTTTTGCATTGAATAAAATCTTGACATTGGTATAATTTGGAGGTTTCTCGTGTTCTTTAAGTAGAAATGTTTTCTAATTTGGTGTAATTGCCTTTGGGGGGTTCTGATTGGTCGTGACCCCTTTAATAATTTTGAATGAAAGTTTGTTAATGAAGCGTTTATTTTGGACATCTTTCCTTTGTAGGATGACTAACAGTGTGCAGCATTACAACCTCTCTTTCTCTCTCTAGATGCAGAGGTTCCGGTGGCCAACACATCTGCTCTTGAAGAAATGGCTCTGTACAGCAACAAACGCAAACTACGCCAGGGTCGTCGCAGCCTAGAGGCTCCAGTGCCCACATAACCCCCGCCGTACACACTAATGCACACATCTAGATGCTCTGGAACCCGCTGAAAGCCATGTTCACCTACACATTTTACAGCTTGACGACGTTTAACCGAGAAGTATCTCCTGACGTACAAAAAGCTCTTGGAGAAAAAGCCGCGAAAGAAAATGCTTTGGGCCAGATCATCACTGCCCCATCCAAACCAGAACCTCACGTTTGTTTTATTTCATGATGCGAAAAAACATGTTTTTATTCCGTGTAATTTATTATTGTAAAATAATGTTTTAATCTCTGGCAATCCAGTCCGGTTAGATAGAAGAACTTATTGGATCTTTTCGACACATGTATAAGCTTGTGATTTTAGACCAATTTAGCTTCATTGGGGGATTGGTAACTTTTTCTTTTAACATCCAAATGCGAGGCCTTTGTCTATTTTATAATTTCAATCAGTTACAGAATTCCCTTTGATGACGATGATGCAAATGAATATATCACTCATATCATGAAGAGCTCGCTGTTGGATAGTGTTCTTAATCTTTGAGCTGATCTCTAGGCTTCCTTCGTAGGACTAGGTTTTGAATAAAGGGGTGTTTTGGTGATCCGCTCTTTGTTCTGGGCCGTTTTGAGCATCAGTGAACCATTCCCTCTGCAGCACAGACCCGTCTGTTTCCAGGTGCAAGACTTCCTTCAGAGACACATGGACCCTTTGTAAGAGAAAGGATCTGAATCGTGCTCCTTATCTTCTGTTTGGAGGCAGTAGGAGTTCACTAATCGAAGGATAAATTAGTCGAAAGCCACTAAATGCTCTTTTGTATAAATTTTTGAAACAATCTGAGGGACAGATGTGATCATTATCTGAGTTCATCATCTGTACAGATTTTTTTTTTTATTGGACTAATCTTAACTTTTGTTGCGGTCATCAGAGGAATTGATGCAGGTTGTGGTTATTAACAGTTTGGGATTGCTGTATTTTTGTTTAAGTTGTAGTTTGGTTTTTCTGTAACCGATGGGGTTACGGGATTCACTACATTTGTGAGCGGAAGAGTTTGATCTCTCTTATCATCTTGTCTTTGTTTCTTGTCAAGGAGGACTTTGTTTGTTTGTTTGTTTGTTTGTTTGGGAGGGTGGGAAACGGTGGGGATAGAGCTCATTCAGGACTGTAACTAGTGAATTTGTACAACCAAAGAAGTCTATTTTGTGGTTCAGAAATAATAAAGTTTACTTTTCATTTAACCATGGGCTGTACTCTGCTTGCTTTTGATTGGAGGGAACTGCTGTTTTTCACATTGGTTAACAGGGTTTCAGGCCTTTACAAGTTTTACATTTATTAAATTCACTGTTCTAGGTCTTAAATAATGTTTCACAGGTCTTAATTTTCAGATCGAGTGTGCTAGAGGCAGATTTCCCAGCATGCACCATTCGAGCTGGCACATTTGGTTGTTTAACAAAGATGGCTGCCAGGATTTTTGGCATTTAAGGTCATTTTTGTGTGTTTTCGTGTAAAAATACACTTATCCTTATTATCGCTTAAATGTAATTGAAATCACTAGTTTTTCTTGAAAAACAAATAGTGCCACTATTAGCCAAACAGTAGTAAAGTTTCACAAAGTCATGCTCTTTATGAATCACAACTTTTTAAAAGTTGTAAAATTATAAAAATCCATTGTTTTGTGCATGCATACATAAATCGCAAAAAAAAGCTTGGGAAATTTTAGACTAATAACATTAACGATTCACAATATAGCCTTGTGTATGAATTATATGTTAGCCATCAGTTCTGCATTTGCTGATCCCCCAGAACCATTTGATGTTACGTGTTAATAACTAACGAACGATACGTTTACATGTAAGAATTGTGAAGAGAAGCCATTGGTCGGGGGTGTGATTGTTTCCCTTCAAACATCAACACATGCCACACCTTCCTCGTGAAATCTGTGCAGGGAGCTGAAGGTTTAAGGTGCCACACTTTAAGCTTTAAACCTTGATGACTGCAAAACCCTCGTGTAAGCAAACCTGGTGGACAACTACAAGAAATCCCAGTGAAACCCATATGAATCTCTCAAGAAGTGGTCAATGCAGAGTTGATTTTGTCGACTGATTTGTCTTTATGTGTTTGGAATGTAGACATGAGTAGATTTCTGAAGGGGTCTCATGCTTCCTGCGCTATAAACATACTTCAGTGAGTGTTGACTTCATCAGAGAGCAGAGGAGAGACTTTAATCCTAGTCCTGCTGCCTTTAGCAGACTCTGGGCTCTGAGACACAGCTCTGCTTCCTCTCTGCAAAATAAGAAGCTCAGAAGGTGTCCAGCACTGGGCTGAGGGCTTATCTGTCTTACCCTCTGTAGAGTTCTCTTGTAGGCATTATAGAAAGACGCTGCGCTGGTGGTCTCTGCGTCCGGCTGATGAAGACCACGAGGGTCGTCCTCCATCTGTCCAGAGGTACAGAATGAAATCTGACTATGAGACTAGCAAACTGATCGTTTATCAAGTAGCTAAACCTTAGCACTAATAAAGGTTCTTCTGAAGTTTGCTCCATGTCTATTGATGATAAATGTGGGAAAATGGATCAAGAATCATGAATCAACTCGAATGTATTTGTGAGACATGACCAAAGACGTGACAAATGCATGGTTTGCTGTTTCAAAATGACCTTGAGAACATCAGATTAGTTTTACACAGCCTGTACCCAGAGATCAATGTCGACTGTAGACTTCACGGCTGAATTTTCGAGCTGATGTTTCGTGCGATAACTTGTCTCAATCGAAAACCATGGGAGCCAATAACAGCCCTCACATCTGACTGAACGAGTGGTGCCAACAAAAAAAAACGAACGACCAATGAAACCTGGCTCTTGATGACGTGACGGTGACGACAGAATCTACAGACACGGAATTAAAGAACAGACTGAACTAAATCCTGGATGTCGAGCCCTTTATCACAGGGAGCTGTTTGACAAAAATGAGAAAAGAGGATTTGTGGTGCGATATTTCGTTCCTGTACGAAAAATGTAGGATGAGCGCCATCAAGTGGCTCTTTTGCGTCCTCTAAAGAGCCAGCTTTCTTGCAAAAAACGGATCCAACGGAGGCCTTTAGGCCGTGGCTTAGGTTCAGTAACATTTGCTCCACTTTTTTATTGTTTTGTCTTGCTTCAGACTCTCGATGCAAATTGTTACAGGACTTTTGTGCCGCCTCGTTCGATTAAGGTGGATTGTTTGTTTTTGTGTAGTTTTTGTAAAGTTCTTTCAATAAACCACACTGTTGCGGTCTGTGATGCCTTGCTGGTTTGTTTTCTTGATCACTGTAAACAATCTAAGACTCCTGTGATGGTTAAAAGGCCCCAGTTAATTAAGCAGAGCATCGTTTTCTAGCAATATGGGGAAGAAAAGGGTCTCTGCTGCTGAAACGTACGTGTGATGGTTCAAAGTCTTGGACTAGGTATGAAAGCATTATATATTTCACAAAAACTTAAGCATGATTATCAGATTTATGGCTGATTGAGAGCATTGAAGGGTTTGTGCTGTTTGTAACATGCTGTTACATAGCAGTTAAAAGATATTTGAAGCTGCTGATATCTCGGGAGTGCCATGGACAGCTATGTAGAAACCTCCCATAAAGCCACCACTAACCAATACTCTCGAGCAGAAATGGCCAAATACATGATACATCTTCATGCATGACAGTCACCATCTCATGCTACAAAGAACACCTTTTCATCAATGGATAAAAAGAGAGAAAGTCATGATGTGACCTCCATCCCATCTTTCTCATGTCCATTGAGAAGCTTTGGAGCCTCCTCAAGCTAAAGATATCTGAGGATACGAGGCTGTTTGAGAGCAGATCTGGGAGTCTATTCTAATATCTTGCAATAAAATTCAAGCAGAAAACTCACAAGTTCAATGGAAGCAAACTTGTGAAGCTGCCGTCAGATAAGAGTTCTGTGTTCAAATGTTTGTTCAAAGTTTGATTTGAACTGCTTTTCGTTTCTGTATGCTGCAAACGCAAAAAAATGACAATTTTCAGTTCTTGTTTTGAAACTTTCTGTGCGTAATAAATGGTAATTTTCAGTTTTTCTGTATGTGCTCATGAAACCAGGAGACTTGGTTACATAATTTCTTTAGGTAACTGAGAAAGAATATCATCGGCGTAATAATTTCGAACATGTTGTAATGTTTATACTGCGGATAAAGGGTTGGAAATTGACATAATGGCGATTTCTTCTTTAACATTTCTTTATTTTCTCATAAAGATTTCTTAATCCGAAACTGACCAGAGATAAAGCTTTGTCGACACCTATGTGACCTGGCCTCAGCACTCCATCCTTCAAGACTGACAGAACTTCCGTAGGGAGGAGGAAGGACTCGTTGTACCAGCTCTCAAACTCTGTAAAACAAAGCCAGATTATTCCCCAGATTTACATCCCAGGACAGAGCTGAGAGTGCCATTATCCCCGAACATTTACATGGATTTAATTTATAAACTCGCTTTAATTTAATCATGTGTAAGTATTTAAAAGAGGACTCTGTGCAACATGAGGGAGCCTTGAAACAACTCTCAGATGAGCTGAAAACATGGATTGTTGATCAGGGTTTAGGGGAAGGATACGGAAAACTGTCGGCGATTTAAGCTCAGGTTTAACTGTGAGGAATTGGAAGACCACAATCACAGTTCTAGTTACGCCTTGAATTGGCAGACCAAGAAAAATATCAGAAAAGCAGAGGCGCAGGATTATAACAGTCAAGATCAACCCACAGACCAGCTCCAATATCTGCAGATTCTGGAGAACTGTGTCCAGGAATCAGTGACAAAGTTGAAGTTGTGCCGTTGCTGGACGTTTTAACTAGAGAATGACTCTAAACATGGCTCAAAAGCTACTGAGGCAACAGGTACAATGTTCTGGATTGGCCTTCCCCAGACCTAAATATTATTGAAAGCTTGTTCATGCTCAGAAACCATCAAACCTGACCGAACTTGAGATGTTTTATAAAAAAGAATGGTCCAAAACACCTTCTGCAGGAATCCAGAGTGTAACTGGAAGCTACAGAAAGTGTTTAAAGGAGGATGCACAAAAATTGAGTTGTTACATATCTCTTAATACATTACTTTTAGATTAAAAAGGCAATGTATGGAGAACAAACAGGACATGCAGAGGTTAAAAGTATTCAAGCATTAAACGAATTAGAATATTCGACATAAAAATATTGGACGAGTGAGAGTGATCGCCGAGCTTGACCAAAGAGACCAGGAATCATGGCGAGGTAAGATGGAGCGGAACCCTGCAGAGTTTTGAGGTGAGAAGAAGAACTTTAAATTGGGACGACTGGATCTTGACAGGAAGCCAGTGCAGCTGTTTGAGAGCAGGGGTCAGTCCGAGAAGTGCAGGGCCCTTGCAGCTGCATTCCAGACCAACTTTAACCTGTTTTCCATTTGGCTGGTAGGCCATGGAACCAGGTAGAGGTCGCTGCGACCATATCTGGAGGTCTAGTCACTCCTACTTTTCCTCACACACACGCACACACACATTATCCCCTCTCTGGCAGAGCCATTAGAAACGGTAAATGGTTAGAACGCTTATTTTTAGAAGTAACTTTAGTTGTTTCAGCGATTAGTTAGCATTAGCATTGGGTTTAAAGCTAGAGTTAATGTTGCTTATCACGACTAATCCGGATGGGCAGGCTTTGGTCATGTGACATGATCTAAGGGCGTGGCTTCATGACCTGATCTGATGTCAGATGAAAGCCTGCAGCAAGACCCTGTGATGGAGCAGGGCCTGCTCATCACAATTTTTAAAATACTTATTAATGTTAAGTGGTGCAAGCTGATTTAAATGAGGTAATCAAGTGACTCAAGAATCTTCCATTTTCCCAATTCCAACGGGGGGAAGTTCTTAAAATTCTCTGTGAAAGAGACATGACTATAATTTAGTTTATGTAAATTGTTGTTTACCCAAATGAGTAATTGTTGTTTGCCAATGTTAACGTAAAACATATTGTGTAAATTTGAGTTTCATTTTGTTTAAGGATGGACGTTGTTTTCTTGGGTTAACATACTTACCTGCTGATGGTTCGACCCATTTTGAGCTCTCCAATAAAAGAGCTCAAGTTCTTTCAGTCTGGAGGAGAGAGTGGGAGACAACAGACTGGTATTGACTCCCTTGAAAAGCATGTCACCCTTACACATGGATGGAACTTGGTGACTCTTAGCTCTGCTTAGAGCTTATAGAAATTATAAAATTTCTCATTTTGTTGCTGGATCCACCTCTGCAAATCCTTTAGCAAGCTTTAGCTGAACCCAGTTTAGTAGAGAGGTTTTTGCTGCTGAGCAAATTTTTCTTTTTCTTATTTAGGAACAGTGTTTGTTTTGTAAATATTTAGGAGTTTTGTAAAAGTTTAGGAGTGACGAGGATGGACAAGATTAGGAATGAGCACATCAGAGGGACAGCTCAGGTTGGTTGTTTTGGAGACAAAGTCAGAGAGGCCAGGTTGAGATGGTTTGGACATGTGCAGAGGAGGGATAGTGGTTATATTGGTAGAAGGATGTTGGAGATGGAGATGCCAGGAAAGAGGTCAAGAGGAAGGCCAAAGACGAGATATATGGATGTGCTGAAAGAGGACATGAAGTTAGTTGGTGCAAGAGTAGAGGATACTGAGGACAGAGTTAGATGAAAGCGGTTGATTCGCTGTGGCGACCCCTAAACTGGGAACAGCTGAAAGAAGAAGAAGTTTTGTTTTGTAAATATTTATGTTTGGTTGTTGTTTTCGTTTATCCCACTTTAACCACTGGTAGCACAATAAAACACCTGAAATTCCTCCTTGCCTCGACCCCAGTCCAGTTCTTTGACCCTTGGTATCCCACATTACGACAGACCCCTCTTCATGGAACAGGGAGTTACATAAATTGAAACTGTATGCGACAATTCTAATGTGAGAATAAAGAGAGTTTATGTACGACTCCAGTGGAAAAAGTGCAATCAATTATCAAATCCAGACTTTTTGCTTTATGTGATATTGGCAGATGTGTTATGCCATCTAGTGTCAGGGATGAGGAATTAATGGATAGAACAGATTTGGAACTGGAACAATTTCCGTTTTTGAAATGTTAAGCTTTGGGAAGGTTATTGGTGAACCAGTTCAAAGAGACAGGCGACAAGAGAAGACGGAAAGGAAAATCATGGATGGGGTGCCCAACTGTTTGCATACCACTCTAAATCTATTCTAAACAAAGGCAGGAAGTGACCTGTGAGCAGGCGTGTACGGCACTGGTTCACCAGGTGCTGGCAGTAGCTGACTTCGGCCTTTGTGCTAGTCATGTCATCATACGCCCGCCTGTATCTACTCTTGAGATCTTTCAGCTGCATGACCAGATAGAGCTCTTCCTCCTCCAGGACTGGCTCTGCCTCTGGACTCACAAACTCACCTGGAACGGCAAACATGGGTTAAACTTGACTGACGATCATTACAGGCAAGAATGCAGAACGCTCACCCCGGCTTTGTCTTTGTTCTCTGTATTGTCGTAGTTCAGATGCAATACGATCAATGTTCCTCTTGGTGTCGTTGATCAGAGTGGAGAGTCTGCGGAGCTGGGTAGTGCGCTCATATAGCACTGATTTGTTCTCTTTGAGGATGCGGTTGATCTCACTTCCTTGTTCAGCTTTGAAATCATCAAAGGCTTGAGCTTTAGGTGGGGGAGAGCTGGACAATCCATCAGGTATCAGAGCAAAAAATGCAAGAACTAACAAAAATGTGTTCATGCAAGAATGTAAGTGTATGTTACAAGGGGTGCCTTTGCATTTAAAAGTTGACTGAGCTTAATTTAAAACCAAGTGTGGCCGAAAATATCTTAACAGCATAAGAACCACAATTATTTTGAGTTCTTTTCACTTTTTGAGATGAACTCAAGTTCAAAAATTACAACAAAAAGGAAAAACTTGCACAATTTGCAGAAGTTAAATCAGACAGTTGCTAGTTTTATTTCAGTTTAGTTGCTGCAGGTGTGACAGACTTACTGGTTTCTGGTCAGTTCCTCTTCTGGAGCTTGTAGCAAAGATTCCTGAGCGAGAGTGTTGGGTGCATTCGTGTTTTGGGGTTGTTCGTTGTGGGAACTTGGGTTTTCGGCGGACAAACAGCTTGGTCCTTCCTTTCTGAGCAAGAAAACATTATAATCATGGTTTATTCTTATGCTTTGTCAATTTTTAAATTAAATCCAAGTAGTATTTTAGCTTTTTCTTTAGTTAATGTGTGATTTGGTTTGATCATGTTTAGGTCTGCAGCGACAGTCACCAAAACGCTAACATGTGAAAAATATTTAAGATTGTTTTTCAAAACTGTGCATTTACATGTGTAGATTTTGTTAGTGTTCTTTGGAAAATCCCTGTAAAAAGAACAATTTTGGGGGGTTTTGATGAGATAAGTCAACAAAGCATCAGATTTTACATAATGGAGTTGCTACCATTGACGGTATGATGTACGTGGTCTCCACAAGGCCTCTATTCAAGATGTTGGCTACGGAATCGAACCACTCCAAGGAGAGTTTTACAATAGTGGCCAAATTGCACATAGGTGCGATGTGATTATTGCAAAGACCGTCGAATTGTGTATTATGGTATTAACATTAAAGGTTTGAGCAGTCTTTCTGTGATTCTTTGGTATCTCTGTGCTCTAGAGAATGTATTTGCCTTTAAAAGGATAAAATACCTCTTTCTGTATCACCATAACTTGTACACTCACCAGCCATTTTATTAGGTACACCTGTTCAACTGCTCATTAAAGCAAAAAAATGTAATCAGCCAATCACATAACAGTAATTCAATGCATTTAGGCATGTAGATATGGTCGAGACGACCTGCTGCAGTTCATCTGTGAGTTTCAGGATGGAAAAGAAAGTGATGTAAGTGACTGAACGTGGCACGGTTGGTGGTGCGAGACGGCCTGGTTTGAGTATTACTGCTGATCTACGCACAACTATCTCTAGGGTTTACAGATCATGGTCCGAAAAGAGAAAATATCCAGTGAGCGGCAGTTCTGTGGACGCAAATACTTTGTTGATGTCACAGGACAATGGGTTCAAGCTGAAAGAAAAGACAACAGTTATATTATAAATAATATGGCTACTCGTTCCATCGAGGTCTGCAGAAGATCATCTTTGACCACACAACACATCGAACCAGAATTTGGTATCAACAACATGAAAGCATGGATCCACAGATTACAAAGAGCACCTTTGGGATGTGGGGGAACAAGAGATTCACATCATGGATGTGCAGCCAGCAAATCTGCGGCAACTGTGAAATGCTCTCATATCAAAATGGACCAAACTATCTGAGGAATCTTTCCAGGACCTTCCGCGCCACGAACGATTGAAGGCAATTGAGGATACTAGCATGGCGTACCTAGCATTAAGCATCATCAAGCCTTTTATTTGTCACATACACTGTTACATGCAGTGAAATTGAGGCCCCTCTGGGAACAAACATAGACAGAAAGAAATTTAAGAAAGAAATGAAATGGGTATACAGTGGGTAAGGTAGCTCAAAAAAGAGGGCAGTGTGGAGCAAGTCAAAAAAGCCATTGCAACCAAGCACATATAGACATAATACAGGAAAAAAAAACATTGCAAGGGGGGGTAGGGTCAGGGAAAGTAGGTGGGACTACTGCAGTCAACAGCTGACATTTTCCGGCTGCCATGATAGGCGCTGTACTCATGGCCCGTTCAGATTACAGCGGTTGGGAGAAGCTTGGGGAGGTGTAATGTCCTTGAAGAAGAAGGAATGCGGAGTGTCTCATTATTTCGCTCTCTCCGGGGAGTATTTTGACTCCTTGATGACCTTCAAGGCCAGAGGAGATGAGGGAAAGCCAGATGGAAGAGAAGTTGATTTTGGGTCAAAAGCTGTACATTTCCACAGATTTTTACTGTCCATCGCTGGTTTCCATTTTATCCAACTTCCATTGCGTAGTCGTCAGCCTCTCCTCGATGATATCTAGTTTGCGGTCACAGACCACTAAATGAGTCCCGACAGACTTAAGTCCAGACAACATTCCATACAAGCACTGACCGCCTTTGAGTTCCACATATTCCAATCAGCAGAATCTCACAGCAGCTATCACAGCTCCGATTAGATAATTGTCTTCGACATTCTCTAGGGACAGAGGCACACATTCCACCACTTCGCCCAGGCGTCCATCGTGTAGCCAGCAAAAAAAGTTCCCCTGAACCCACACTCCTTGTCGAGAAAATAGTGTCAATTGCATTCAGAGACCAGTTGATCAGACAAGATAGGGAGAGGAGAAAGATGCAACTGCCTCCGACCGAGAGCAAGAGAGAAAAAGTGGCTAGTGAGTGTAAACACTCCATTCAATGACTCAAATTTACTCATCAAATTGAGAAACTGGGCACTCAATTGGAAATACAGTGGAGATTAGAAAAATAAACAAAGTAAAGTACACATGCAGTTTCATGAGACTTTCAGGTATCGCTTCCTGTACTGTGAACACACGTCTACTAATGCAGATCAAAGATTAGCTTTAGATTCAATCGACTACTGTATCTCCCTCTATAAACTTCCCTGTGGTCTGAATGTGATGCTTAGATAAACATGGGATTTCACCTGCTGGTCTGCTTTTCCTTTCTTCCCTTTGCTTTAGGTTGCAGATGTCTCTGTGAAGACTTGGCCAGACCAAGCCCATATCCATTCCCCTCCACCTCTCCAACTGATCCCTGTAAGACATACAGTGGTCCAGAGCAATCCATCGCTCCTTGTTCTGCTATCTACCAATTACCTCTATGGCAGATGGTGCTGTGTTCATGGCTGTCTCATCCCGAATGCTCTTGGAAGACAACCGCTCTTGGAATTTCTCTTGCTGTTCCCTGTTCAAAACACACAATCCACTTTAAAACTGTGGTGCGTCCCAATGAAACTGAAAGCATCTTTACTTACAGCAGCACTTTTTTAAACTGCTCGAAAACCTCTTGGATCTGAGGAACACTCACAATCTGAAACATTCAAGGGATTGATTAAAACAGCATGTAATTGTTTTGTGGAGTCAACCACTGAGACCGGAATGAATGGTGTTCACCGGGATCTCATCCAATGATCCAGACAGGTATCTCTGCACCTGGCTCCTCACTTCCGCCACTTCAGTCCCGGAGAGCATCTCATTGGTGACCTGACTAGTCTATGAGTAATGTGGACAAAAATGAACAGATACCGCAGAAGTATAGTTGTGTTGGTTTGTTGATACGCACCAGTGTGTTGAACCTGGATAAGTTTTCCTTCAGAAACTTGATTTCTTTTTCTAACTTCTGGACCTGCAGCTAAGATAGAAGTTAGGTTATTGTGACTGATTTTATTTGAAATTATCAATAAAAGTCTTTATTAATTATCGATGGAACTTTACATGTGTTTTGCTCTTGGTTTATTTAACATAAGAAGAAAATGTTTCTCAATCTTTCAACAGTGTATTGCCATTTTTACTGGTTGGACTTTTTAAAATGCCTGATTGGTATTCTTTCGTATGTTTTTTTATTACTTTGTAATGAAATCTTACCACAGGATCAATGTGTTCATTGACTGATGGCTTTGTCTGCACACATTTCATCCTGGAGGCAAAACGAAGGGTTGAAAGCTGCTGAGAAAACCCAGAGAAATTCAGAAGTCTATTGGGTTAATTTATCTCGAGTAACATTTTCCGATTTTTAAAAAGGCATCCCACCGTTTCTTCAATTTGTGCTGCTTCACCATAAAGGTTTGCCACTAGCACTGTGTTACAGTTTCCTCCTGTGTAGACAAAGTAAGCAGGGAGATATTTTAGCACTGATTTTATCAGTTTACCGTGTAAATATCTTGTTGAAAGTCATTCTCTCTATCAGGCATGAATATTCAAAGAGTCAAAACTGATAAAAAATAATTTTATTTTACAAATATGCCTCAGTTATGTTATCTTTGTGCTAGTTTGCAGCAAAGACTTCTTCCAGCGGTAAAAGGGGTGCCTTTGCATTTAAAAGTTGACTGAGCTTAATTTAAAAAGATGCAAGTGTGGCCGTTAAATGTATTTTAACAGCATAAGAAACCCATTTATTTTGAGTATTTTTCACTTTTTGAGATGCACTTAAATTCACAATATAAAACAAAATGAAAAACATGCACAATTTGCAGAAAATATACCATAAACAATAGTTTACAATAGTGCAATCAAATGTTTAAGTACAGACTCCTTTATGGTAATGTGCAAATTAAAATGGTCATTTCCAAAACCAAGAAAAAAAGTAAGGAGTTTTGGAAATATTCATGGATGAAATCATGTTCTCCCGAACTGGAAGTGCAGTCAACACCCACTGTCTGGATGATGATAATACTTTTATTGTGTAGACTCATTTTGAGAACAAAAAAAAACACTTTTAAGACATTTTACTGGTTTTTGCACAGCAATTGTGTACATTTCCCTCCACTGTATTCACTTGCAAATGTAATTTTTGCTCGAAGTGAAAGTGGCCCATACAAGGAATTTGTGGTCTGAATTGAACCCATCCAAGTGCACACACAGCAGAGAACAGTGGGCAGCCATAACTGCAGCACACAGGTGGGAGTGGGGGAATTATGGGGGTTCCTCAAGGCCGCCATGGTTGTATTAGTAAAATAGTAAAATATAGATACCAATTTTACCATCACTGATTGAACATCCTGTCTGCCATATTGAATTAGATCAAAAACTACTTTTTCAAACTTCTGCCAGCCGTTTGTTGGATTCTCATCCAGAGACTATGCTGGCAATACGTTTTTCATGATGTTTTGATTGGAATTTTTTTTTATAAATAACCCCATGACTCTTTTGATGGTGTTGAGTCTGAAACGGTTGTATTTCAGCCATATTGGCACCAATCTTGGTGTGAGTCATCAGTAGCTAAGACTGACTCCAAAACATACGTTGCAAAGAGCGCCACCTAAAGGTCAGATATCATACATCTTTCAATAGAGAAGAAGACACCTGCATAACGAATTTTTTAAACTTTAAAATCCATACCAAGAGAGTCTTTGAGTGCATGGGTGAGTTTGCTCTGTCTGAAGGGCACATGCTCTCTGTGTCTGTCCGCTAGAGCGAGGATGACTTGTTCCAAAAAGGACAGCGACTTGTTGATGTACATGGCTTCAGTTTGAACTTGACCCTCAGACTGTAACAAAAAAAGTAAAAACACTGAAAAACCCAAACAGAGTTTAAGGAAACGTTTATGATATTTTTTGTTTAGACAAGAACCACTCACTCCAGTTTTGCTGAGTCTTTCTGATCCTGCCAGATCTACCAGGTTCAGTTTAGAGGTGATGTATTTAGCATCTGACAGAGTGTGTGAGCGAGACTATGCAACACAAATAAAAGATAAGTAACACAACATGTGTTTTATTTTTTGGCTATTAAACCCAGTGTATGCTGACTCACCTCAATGTGGATGGTAAATATGCAGTGAGACCTTGAGGACTGTTTATTAAGGGCATGTTCCCCAATGATTCTGTTCATCTCCCCCTGGCAGCACAAGTGATGGCAATATTGTTAAGAACTGTTTTTGCTCAATTTCTAACAGAAATATGAAGGTGAAATGTAGAAACGATAAAGATATTATAGGTGGTTTCTAGGGTACAATGTTTACATTTGAATCCCTTTCTGCTGATTGGCCACAATTGTGTTTTGGTAATCTTTTTTTAGTTGTTTAATTGTGTAACCTTCTTTCAAAAGATATTAAAACAATCAACCGCAGATATCAAATATACAAACAAACCTGATGGGAAACTTAAAAGTGCTCTGATAACAAGTCTACTGTGCTTACTTTAATTTAGAAAATGCTTAGTTCAAATTAGTTGTTTTTCATACGTTTTAATCTGAAGAAATGAACTGTAGAGGCTTCCACATCAGCTCGTACCTCAAAAAGCAGATTTAAAGCCTCCTCTTCATTGTGCACTCTATGTAAGGACAACCCTTTGACTGAGACTCCACCCCCTGGTTCCTCAACCACAGTTAAGATGCCACTTTTGGAAGTTTTTCCAGGTTTTATGCTTGAGAGCAGGTCTAACAAGGTCTCATTGTAGATTTCCAGAAATGATAGGTGAACAGAGAAAGAATAATCAGCGCGATGCTCCGCTTCCTGAAACACCTGAGTGATTAGGAGTTGATATATTAGTCATCGGCTTTGAAACTAGCATGCATTTCTGTGCAGGTCTCTATCACCTCTTGTATGGCTCGAGGAATGATGCCTCTCTGTGCGTAAGTCTCTGCTGCACCTGTCATGGTGTATGTTTTTCCTGCTCCGGTCTGTCCAAAGCACATTATTGTACCTGAGGATCCATATACAAAATAAGATTTGTGCACACTGCCAAACTGAGTTGTCCCATCTATTCAGATCCAGCAAATATGTACGATACGTATGAGAATGACTAACCATTGTAGCCACTGAAAGCTTCCTGTACTACACTCCGAGCAACACGATGATAGATGTCTTCTTGTGACACATTTTCCATCACTCCGTTCAATCGAAATAGCCATGAACTCAAAGGACTGATCGTCTTTCCCTTCCTGAAGCCTTTCCTCGATTGAACCCTTAAAGTCTTTTAGATACACAGAGGGAAAAGAGGCAATAAGGCTGTTTTTTGAGCAAATTTAGATTTTTTTTTTGTGTGTGTGTGGATGCTTAGCAAGTTTCTAGTGTCTTCGAATCTCTTCATAAGAGATCTTTTAAATTCACATAGTTTTTTTTCCTAACCACAGTTTTCCAAACTAGTTTCCCCAAATTTGCAGGAGAACATTAGCTGGAGGCTCTCCACAATACTGCAGCAAGACTTTAATTTCAGATCAGGGAGGTCAAGTCTTCAGAACCTGAAGCATTGCAGACCAAGGCTCTTATCAGCTGGTCAAATAAATTGTTTGCTGCCTTTGCTCTTGGGGATGTTATTTGGGGTTGCCTGAAGCAGGGAAGTCATTTAAATGAGCTGAAATCAGAAACATAAAAATGCCAGGCCATGCAAAATCCTGAGCTAGCAGAAAAGATGTGATGAGATAAAAATAAACCTACATTATTTAGCCTAAACTCATCAATATCTTCAAGTAATACTCCTCAAAAACATGCAACATTTGCTTGTTTGACATGAAGAAATTTGAAAATTAGCTACAAATTCTCAACCATGTTACTGTCGGTCCTGTTACTTTGTCGGAGTAACAAGGGGATGTGTATTAGATTGAAGTTTGTCTGTGAATAATTCAAGCTTTTTTTCCAAATGTTATGCAATAAATCATACCGATGCGATCAGACAAATGCATTGATGATTATTTTCAGTAAATTTAGTATTGTTTGTATAGTATTAGTATTAGGGCTGTGTAGCAATATGTTAATTACACTGTTATAAACCGAAACAAAATATTAAAATCCATAATTTACAGTACAATGATCTAAGACATAGCAGTCCTAAAGTAAATTTGATAGTACACTTATGGGAACCACAGCTGCGGTACTAACTCTGGTTGTTGTTGTTATTATTATTATTTTATTTTTTTTATTTTTTTATTTTTTTTTTGCAAAGTAAAGTAAATTTATAAATGTATGCACAAGCTGACAAATTTTTCACAGTTTTAACAATTGTGATGCAAACTATTTACATTTTAACACGGTAAACATTTTAACCAAATTATTACATCTGTTTCCATTTAAATGGAAATTAAAGGAAAGTGCCTAAACTGAAATGAAAAAAAAAAACCCAAAGTATTACGAAATTTCAAATATATTCAAGAGGCTAAAATGCCAATTGTCAAACTCTTAATTTACATGTTGTCAACCATAATAAAAATTAAACAAATGGGGGAGGGCTTCTATTTATAATACGCAATATTGCATTAATTAAATGAAGGTATTTAGGTAACGTTGTTTAGTAACGGTTATGTCAGAGGTGACAGATTCGTCAAAACCTGAGGTAGAAAATAAGTCGTAAAATAAAACAGCATTTTGTGTTTTAATATGCCTATATTTCATAAGTGATAAAAAGTAAAAACTGAAAAGGCACGTACGGCTTTCATGGAACAATCCTTACCTGTTGGTCCGGTAGGCATTCAATAAACTCATGGGCGAATTTGTCGGTTGGGCGAAAGCGAATAAACACCTTCACTGTGGAGTCCCTTGAACACATCATGTCGCACAGCAAGATGCAGCCTAAAATGGTACCGATAATACGGTTTTACTGTTTGTTTATTTTTTGGAATCTGTGAAAGGAAAAATATATTTTTGTTTCAAAGAGAGTCAATGAAACTCACCTGCGAGGCAAAGGCTTCTGCTTTACTATCAACGTATACTGAGCGGTTGTCGTAGCAACGCACTGATCATGCGCATTAGATACCCTGCTGGTATTCCACATGCTTGTTTAAAAAATTAGCCTGATAGTTATAGTTGTAAATATTATGGTAATAATATTTAAAACGGTAATTGTTGTAAATATTACAACAATATAATATATACAAAACTACCTTTAATATAATACAAGTGAAGGTTAAAATATATATTTCGATTCTGGCACCTGTGAGCATTTCTTATGATTAACTGCCCTATAATATTTTATAGAGTCAAATCAAAAGTCAAAGTTCTAATTATAGGTGCGTGTTATGTGTCTTTTAAAGCATGTAGAATCAAAGTTAGAACAATCCTTTACTAACTTTTCAAACGCAATATTTATAAAAACAGCTTCTTTGAATCGGTTCTTGTTTATAGACACCGTTACCTCTGTTTTACCCTCTGCTATTCTTCCCTCTTTCTAACAAACCACTCTAACTATAACTTGACGCCTTTCTCTGATGAGAAAACAAAACCATAAACCATAGGAGAAAGCTCTAGAAAGTCAATATGACCCCTTTGTGCTCAAACAGGAGGTACTTAGTATCATAAGCGGAGTGTAGCTGCACTATTTAAAAGCACTATTGATCAAATACATATTTGACACAGTAAATTACAAATTATTTGTTTAAAAAATCATACAATGTGATTTCCATATTTTTCTTTTTAGATTCTGTCTCTCACAGTGGAAATGAACCTATGCCGAAAAATCTAGACACCTTCCATTTCCAGGTGGAAGAACTTAGATATCTTTTCAGAGAGCAGATAGTGTACACATGAAGATATTGTAGAATCCTGTTTATCACTGCAAGCATCAATACAAAAGTTGATAAGTAGGGCCCCTTATAGTTCTATGCTAAGATTTTGCAAGTAAAGTTCCCTTGCTAGCATTCAAAACATTAACGTACCAGAGTTTAGTTCGTTTGTATTTCTTTTTCACTTTTTAGGTTAGGTTATAAAACTTTTGGAAGTCTAAGATGCTTCTACACCAAAAAGATGCAACAAATATGTAGAACATTTTCCTCACATGATGAACACATGTTGTATATAACCTCAAGGGTTTGCTATTCTCCTTGAATATTTAATATACCGTAATTTACACAGATACCTGGAGATTAATATTGCATTATTCCCAAAATGTAACTGATTTAAGTTACAGAGCTTGCTGTAACACAGATGTAGAGTGTTATATCCATATATGTTTATTAGGGGAAAAGTAAGAATTTGATGGACATTGGAAATCCAGCACAACTTTGAATTAAGAGGTTGCAGAGAGCTAACCCGTGGCCATGACTCCTCTGAGCTTCGACTGCTACCAATTCACCATAAATTGACTTTCAATAGGTTACAAGTTTTGCAAGTTCATGACTATAGCTTTTTTTTATTGGATTTCCAAAAACTTACAGAACAAAAGATGTAAAACGTGGTATATTATTCCAGCATCCAACACTTTAGACTCTCTGATCAAGAGTCTCCAGCATTTAAGATTCCAGAGCAGGGGAGTCCTTTTCTGGACTTGGGACCTTAACCACATGGCACCCTTGCTCTTAAATGTAGTTGGATGCTAAATGGAGATCGAAAAAACTTCCTATGTAACATGCAAACTTTATAGTTTTGAGAAGCAAGAAACAAAAACAGAATTAAGATTATCCTCTCGTTTGCAGTCCGAAGTCTTATCCTGTCTGGAGTGTGTGGATCTGTGTTCCCCTCTGCTGTGAGTGAGCGCACTTTTTTTCTGGATATGGTGGTTGCTGGAACTGGGAGGCTCTGCACAGCCTCTGCTGATAGCTTCGATGTTCCGTGACCTCAGAGCAATGTCGCTTTACTTGTGACTGATTCTTGATTCAATGAACTGATATCACACTGACAAGACTGTTTCTGAGTCTTCTCCAATATTTTGAGTTGAAGTTGCTTTTAGGTCCTTGTACTTCCCTCGGACCGGTTTCTTAACATAACATAAACACAATATCTGCTAGGATGGTGGAAACCAAAAAGCTGCAGAAAAACTTTTATAAGAAGGCAATAAATGGGATGTTCACCATTTACTTACTTATAAGGTAGAGAATGCTAATCTGAAGCCATAAACTTTAACAGCTATAATTAATGATGAATAAAGAGAAATAATATATATTGTAGCAGGTTGAATGAGACGCTGGGACAATTGTACATAGCAGCCAAGTTCCCCCAAGGGCAGTTTATTTTATTTAAGTCATAGGATGTCTGGCAGAGTCTCTTGGTTCAAGTGTGTCAGCCGAATTTGAGGTCGACGTCTATGCCAGGGACGAGTGCTCCGACTCAAACTCGGGCTTGGGTCTGATGTGGGACTCCAGCTGGTTGTCTCTTGACTGCATGCAACATTTAGGGATGTCACTAAAGGGCACCTTCCAGAACTCATGGATTGTTGGCGAATGCTCCAGCTGGAGCTCTTTGGGTGAAAGTGCAGATGCAGTCTTCATTTTAGCTCTTCATTAGACTGGAAGAATCTAGGCCTCTACACACCGATCCGAATTAAGATTCACACAAATCTTTGGAAATCAAGAACACATAAGTTGTGTCTCAATCCATGTTCCAAGCCTTTCGGAGGATGCAGCCTACCCAGCCTCCAGAGCTACGACTTGGAAGGATCCTCTGAAGGCTGCATCAACCGTTGGAAAACGAGTCGGTCTAAACTCATTCTGAGCACTGAGTTTTATTCTCCGTCTGCTCCTAGCTTCTTACAACAAAACAACATGTACCAGTACCAATTACCATACACAATCGCACCACATTAAGGTGGCTACGTGTGTTTAAAATAAAAACTTGATGGTTAAAAATGATGAGCGCCGCTGAGAGGCTCTTTTACTTCCTACTCAGACTCTTTTTCGTTGGCACCACTCGTTTTGTCAGATGTGTGAGTTCCCATTGGTGCCCACAGTCTTCGACCAAGGCGTGTTGTCGCACGAAACTTGAGATTCAAAATTTGGATCATTGTGTAGAGGCCTTTAGTAGTCAATATCTATGTTTGGGACGAGTCGTCTGACTCCAGCCCAGGCTGAGTCAGATGTTGGACTCGTGCTGGCTGTGGGTTGTCTGAATGAACTCCAGCACGGCTTTATAGCAGAAGAAATACTGCTGCGCTGTCTGGACACAGAGGGGCCTCTGTGTTCGCATCCTCCAGACCGTTCTCCCAATGTCCACTGTCCCAATGTCCTCCAGGCGCGACAGACAAATGTCTATAGCACAGAAAGTGCCTGCAGGCAAAACATAAAGAACAATGTTTAGAGAAGGCGCTAAAGAGCACCTACAGGAAGCGTTTGTGACTCGAAGCCAGTAGAAGCACAAGTAAATCTGAGCAGCTGATGGAAAGATGGATGACTGAGTTTTGGTGCCCTTAAACTGTCAGATCGCCGCCTTAACAAAGCTGGGAAGCAACAAAATTGTATTGGGGACTGATTTACTCACCTGCTCTGCCGACACCTTCCGCACCATGCACCACCATTGGGGGGCCACAAGAAGGTCCTGTCCAGTCTGGGAAAAGTTCCCGGAACGACTCCTGCCTTTCTTTCACTTTTTTGCGGAAACTGAGAAAGGCCGAGGTGGAATGTGGCGCTCCGAGAGATGGCCAGGTCAGGTACTGGAAGTGAGACACGTATCTGCACTCCTGTGCCTAAAAGAGAAGCTCAGTTTAACAAACAATCTTCTGACAATCCTAGACCCAGAAAGCCCTGAGCGAAGGGCTGAGGGACTGACCTTTGTATCGATGACCTCCAGCCAGGTGAGGTTGTAGTCTTCAAACGTCTGCGTGTAGACGTTCCTCACCATTATGTTTCCAAAGCTCTGGGTCTGCTCACTTTCTTGTGGCCAGTACTGTTCACACTTGTCCTGGTCATGCAACGAAAGCCTGAGATTGACGGAGAGAAGGAACAGAGTTGAAACACCGGAGAGCTTTAATAGACATAAATACCAACTATAAGCTTAAACGGAACATTAATGCAGAACTAAATGCTAGTGTTCAGATTTTTAAAACTGAAGTTAGAGAATTTAAAAGCACAAGAGGAAACTAACCTTTTTGTCATAACTATGACTGTAGCCTTTTTCTCCCACACCATTCTCCAGAAGTCTCCAAACATCTCTGGTGAGGGATCTGAAAAATAAAAGTTGGGGTTAAAACCGGTTCGTTGAAATGTGTAGCATGTGTCTATGCTAAACGTTCTCACTCACCCTCTGCAGCGATGTAAGCGTCCTTACACTTGTATCCGTCCAGGAGATTATTGTTAATGAACCGAGACCAGTGCACTCTCTTCTTGGTTGGTTTCCTGTGAGTTTAAATAAAGATCAGTTTATTCAAAGAATTCCTTGTTTTTAAAGGCAACACTCACAAATGCTAAACCCACTTACCATGAGTTATGGACGACTGTGGTCGGTAGATTTCCATCAGTGTCGATCTTCATGAATTCGTAGTCAATGACTTGTCTCCAATGAGTAACAAGCTCAAGCAGCCCCTGTTTGTCCAGACCACCTTTCTCTGCTGGATGAATGGACTCCGTTTTGCTCACGGTTGCAGTTATTCTGGTCATGCCAGGGATGGGGCTGTAGACGGGAGGTGACATCCTGTCCTCTAGGAGGTTGTCCTCGTCGTCGTTGAGTCTGGGGCTCATTGAGCCAAGCTCAGACTCACTTTTGAGACTCAGGAGATCACAGCCAGGATCACTCAAAATCCCGCTCTCATTGCTCCAGTCGATTTTCAGCGACCAGCGAGTTAGAGGGTTATCATGCTCAGTCACCACTATCCCACCGCCTCCTGAACCTATCGGGGCAGCATTCTCAGTGACCGCTAACCCACAGCCTGCTGAACCTATCAGCTTTTGCTCGGGTTCTTTTCCAGCAGATCCTGAAAGACACACAGTCAGAGATTAAAAGGCTGTTCAAGCAGCAGAAGATAACATGTCAATTTTAAAGTCTTGGATGAATTAAAAATCACAACTACATCAAGTGTGTGTTTTTATCCTCTGCCGCTTACCATTCTCTCAGGTATTAAAAGTGTGTGTGTAGAAACATTTACATGACAATATAATGTGCGAGTTGTTTGGCGATAGTGCAGCATTTTAGAGTGGATTTATTAACAATTTTCTACTCAAAACATAGTTTGACTGTTCAGGCTGAGAAAGTCCCTAACCAAGAGAGTAAAAGCATTTAGGACAAATAGCATTTAAATAATAAGTGTTCTTCTGTTTCTGCGTTTACATGTTACACATGTCCATTAAATTTGAGTAATGCATTTCTCATTTAATTTCTGAACATAAAAAAACTCTTTATCTGCACATTTTAACAGAAATATTGAAAATGTAGGATACAAAAATGTTATTTTGCATATTAAATTTCCATAGGCTCCCACAACAGGAGCCTGCAGCTCATATTGTGATCCTTGGGGGGCAACACCAAATCTAAACATTATTTTGTGTAAGTAAACCAATATTTTTACACGTTTAAAAGAATAACTGCAACTCACGGTCTCTCCTATAAACCGGGGAAACGATTGGACCCGATGTCTCGGTGTGTTCCGGAGACACGAACGTCTTCACGACATTCTTGTTGCAGAACGGACGCTTCACGGCCTTCCAAACCCTCGCGAAGAAAGAAGAAACCTTGTTCTTCATCGTGAAACTATCTGAAATCAGTGATAAATGTGCAGGAAAACGTCAAAAATCCGCCGTAAACGAAACGCGAGTAAACTCAGCAACGTTCGAACGAGTTCTGAGCGAAGAGCGAACTGTCTGACGTCAAGAGCGTCCGAACCTTCCAGCTCGTCAACATGTTGATTTTCAAATCTTAAGAGTCTATTTCATGGACATTACTAAAAAACAAATGGAATTTAATGAGTTTTGTTTCACATTATTCAGTTTTAGCAACTCAATCGTCTGGAGGAGACTCACTGTCACGTGTGTGAAGGCTAAATGGCTGCTAGCATTTTTCACGAGATAATTTATACATATAATATCAGTAACGTTGCTCTGTATTAAGTTGAAGGGTCAGTTTTGGTTCAATTGTGGCCCTTTAAACTTATAACAAATGTTCATTATGTCGTAATTATGAGGTGTTGATTTTAGTAAACCGTCAAACCTTCCACTTGAGACTCATTTCCAGAAGTGAGCAGGTTCTCATTCACTCCAATGTTAAAATTACTGAAAACTTTACTTAGTTAAAATTACTGTTTCCACACCTGGCAGCGTTAGTTTTGTTGAGTAACCTCTAGATTTGTCCTTCATGAACATTGAGCAGGTGAATTTTATGCATGTTGGTTTAGTTTTTTTAAGCCTTAAAGTTATGCATAATTAAGGGTGTGGTTTCGAGGAGCAGATGATTGACAGTTCTTTTGCCCTTGACACGTCATCCACTGGCTATCATTCCATATCCATATTTCATAATTTAACATTTGGGGAATGCTCACAATTAATACGTAGTGTGTGTGTAATGTTTTCCTTTTTTTGTGCCACATTTTAAGCCAGAGCTGTGTATATTTAATGGTGAATTTAGAGATAATAGGGAATTTATATATTCTGAATATAATGTAGCAGGTTGAATAAGACACTGGGACAATTGTAGATATTAGTAAAGTTCCCCGAAGGGCGGTTTATTTTGACAAAGATTTAAAAAGAGTCTCTCAGAGAGAAATGGTCGCTCAGATGTGGGACTCCAGCTGGTTGTCTCTTGACTGGATGTACTTTAAAGTGGCATTAAAGCAGAAGAAATACTGCCATGCTGTCCGAACACAGAAGGGCTTTTGTGTTCACATCCTCCACACCGACCTTCCAATGTCCTCCAGGTGTGAGAGACAAATGTCAATAGCAGGAAAAGTGCCTGTAGACAAAACATAAAGAACAACATTTAGGGATGTCACTAAAGGGCACCTTCCAGAACTCATGGATTGTTGGCGAATGCTCCAGCTGGAGCTCTTTGGGTGAAAGTGCAGATGCAGTCTTCATTTTAGCTCTTCATTAGACTGGAAGAATCTAGGCCTCTACACAATGATCCGAATTAAGATTCACACAAATCTTTGGAAATCAAGAACACATAAGTTGTGTCTCAATCCATGTTCCAAGCCTTTCGGAGGATGCAGCCTACCCAGCCTCCAGAGCTACGACTTGGAAGGATCCTCTGAAGGCTGCATCAACCGTTGGAAAACGAGTCGGTCTAAACTCATTCTGAGCACTGAGTTTTATTCTCCGTCTGCTCCTAGCTTCTTACAACAAAACAACATGTACCAGTACCAATTACCATACACAATCGCACCACATTAAGGTGGCTACGTGTGTTTAAAATAAAAACTTTGATGGTTAAAAATGATGAGCGCCACTGAGAGGCTCTTTTACTTCCTACTCAGACTCTTTTTCGTTGGCACCACTCGTTTTGTCAGATGTGTGAGTTCCCATTGGTGCCCACAGTCTTCGACCAAGGCGTGTTGTCGCACGAAACTTGAGATTCAAAATTTGGATCATTGTGTAGAGGCCTTTAGTAGTCAATATCTATGTTTGGGACGAGTCGTCTGACTCCAGCCCAGGCTGAGTCAGATGTTGGACTCGTGCTGGCTGTGGGTTGTCTGAATGAACTCCAGCACGGCTTTATAGCAGAAGAAATACTGCTGCGCTGTCTGGACACAGAGGGGCCTCTGTGTTCGCATCCTCCAGACCGTTCTCCCAATGTCCACCGTCCCAATGTCCTCCAGGCGCGACAGACAAATGTCTATAGCACAGAAAGTGCCTGCAGGCAAAACATAAAGAACAATGTTTAGAGAAGGCGCTAAAGAGCACCTACAGGAAGCGTTTGTGACTCGAAGCCAGTAGAAGCACAAGTAAATCTGAGCAGCTGATGGAAAGATGGATGACTGAGTTTTGGTGCCCTTAAACTGTCAGATCGCCGCCTTAACAAAGCTGGGAAGCAACAAAATTGTATTGGGGGCTTATATACTCACCTGCTCTGCCGACACCTTCCGCACCATGCACCACCATTGGGGGGCCACAAGAAGGTCCTGTCCAGTCTGGGAAAAGTTCCCGGAACGACTCCTGCCTTTCTTTCACTTTTTTGCGGAAACTGAGAAAGGCCGAGGTGGAATGTGGCGCTCCGAGAGATGGCCAGGTCAGGTACTGGAAGTGAGACACGTATCTGCACTCCTGTGCCTAAAAGAGAAGCTCAGTTTAACAAACAATCTTCTGACAATCCTAGACCCAGAAAGCCCTGAGCGAAGGGCTGAGGGACTGACCTTTGTATCGATGACCTCCAGCCAGGTGAGGTTGTAGTCTTCAAACGTCTGCGTGTAGACGTTCCTCACCATTATGTTTCCAAAGCTCTGGGTCTGCTCACTTTCTTGTGGCCAGTACTGTTCACACTTGTCCTGGTCATGCAACGAAAGCCTGAGATTGACGGAGAGAAGGAACAGAGTTGAAACACCGGAGAGCTTTAATAGACATAAATACCAACTATAAGCTTAAACGGAACATTAATGCAGAACTAATGCTAGTGTTCAGATTTTTAAAACTGAAGTTAGAGAATTTAAAAGCACAAGAGGAAACTAACCTTTTTGTCATAACTATGACTGTAGCCTTTTTCTCCCACACCATTCTCCAGAAGTCTCCAAACATCTCTGGTGAGGGATCTGAAAAATAAAAGTTGGGGTTAAAACCGGTTCGTTGAAATGTGTAGCATGTGTCTATGCTAAACGTTCTCACTCACCCTCTGCAGCGATGTAAGCGTCCTTACACTTGTATCCGTCCAGGAGATTATTGTTAATGAACCGAGACCAGTGCACTCTCTTCTTGGTTGGTTTCCTGTGAGTTTAAATAAAGATCAGTTTATTCAAAGAATTCCTTGTTTTTAAAGGCAACACTCACAAATGCTAAACCCACTTACCATGAGTTATGGACGACTGTGGTCGGTAGATTTCCATCAGTGTCGATCTTCATGAATTCGTAGTCAATGACTTGTCTCCAATGAGTAACAAGCTCAAGCAGCCCCTGTTTGTCCAGACCACCTTTCTCTGCTGGATGAATGGACTCCGTTTTGCTCACGGTTGCAGTTATTCTGGTCATGCCAGGGATGGGGCTGTAGACGGGAGGTGACATCCTGTCCTCTAGGAGGTTGTCCTCGTCGTCGTTGAGTCTGGGGCTCATTGAGCCAAGCTCAGACTCACTTTTGAGACTCAGGAGATCACAGCCAGGATCACTCAAAATCCCGCTCTCATTGCTCCAGTCGATTTTCAGCGACCAGCGAGTTAGAGGGTTATCATGCTCAGTCACCACTATCCCACCGCCTCCTGAACCTATCGGGGCAGCATTCTCAGTGACCGCTAACCCACAGCCTGCTGAACCTATCAGCTTTTGCTCGGGTTCTTTTCCAGCAGATCCTGAAAGACACACAGTCAGAGATTAAAAGGCTGTTCAAGCAGCAGAAGATAACATGTCAATTTTAAAGTCTTGGATGAATTAAAAATCACAACTACATCAAGTGTGTGTTTTTATCCTCTGCCGCTTACCATTCTCTCAGGTATTAAAAGTGTGTGTGTAGAAACATTTACATGACAATATAATGTGCGAGTTGTTTGGCGATAGTGCAGCATTTTAGAGTGGATTTATTAACAATTTTCTACTCAAAACATAGTTTGACTGTTCAGGCTGAGAAAGTCCCTAACCAAGAGAGTAAAAGCATTTAGGACAAATAGCATTTAAATAATAAGTGTTCTTCTGTTTCTGCGTTTACATGTTACACATGTCCATTAAATTTGAGTAATGCATTTCTCATTTAATTTCTGAACATAAAAAAACTCTTTATCTGCACATTTTAACAGAAATATTGAAAATGTAGGATACAAAAATGTTATTTTGCATATTAAATTTCCATAGGCTCCCACAACAGGAGCCTGCAGCTCATATTGTGATCCTTGGGGGGCAACACCAAATCTAAACATTATTTTGTATAAGTAAACCAATATTTTTACACGTTTAAAAGAATAACAGCAACTCACGGTCTCTCCTATAAACCGGGGAAACGATTGGACCCGATGTCTCGGTGTGTTCCGGAGACACGAACGTCTTCACGACATTCTTGTTGCAGAACGGACGCTTCACGGCCTTCCAAACCCTCGCGAAGAAAGAAGAAACCTTGTTCTTCATCGTGAAACTATCTGAAATCAGTGATAAATGTGCAGGAAACCGTCAAAAATCCGCCGTAAACGAAACGCGAGTAAACTCAGCAACGTTCGAACGAGTTCTGAGCGAAGAGCGAACTGTCTGACGTCAAGAGCGAACTGTCTGACGTCAAGAGCGTCCGAACCTTCCAGCTCGTCAACATGTTGATTTTCAAATCTTAAGAGTCTATTTCATGGACATTACTAAAAAACAAATGGAATTTAATGAGTTTTGTTTCACATTATTCAGTTTTAGCAACTCAATCGTCTGGAGGAGACTCACTGTCACGTGTGTGAAGGCTAAATGGCTGCTAGCATTTTTCACGAGATAATTTATACATATAATATCAGTAACGTTGCTCTGTATTAAGTTGAAGGGTCAGTTTTGGTTCAATTGTGGCCCTTTAAACTTATAACAAATGTTCATTATGTCGTAATTATGAGGTGTTGATTTTAGTAAACCGTCAAACCTTCCACTTGAGACTCATTTCCAGAAGTGAGCAGGTTCTCATTCACTCCAATGTTAAAATTACTGAAAACTTTACTTAGTTAAAATTACTGTTTCCACACCTGACAGCGTTAGTTTTGTTGAGTAACCTCTAGATTTGTCCTTCATGAACATTGAGCAGGTGAATTTTATGCATGTTGGTTTAGTTTTTTTAAGCCTTAAAGTTATGCATAATTAAGGGTGTGGTTTCGAGGAGCAGATGATTGACAGTTCTTTTGCCCTTGACACGTCATCCACTGGCTATCATTCCATATCCATATTTCATAATTTAACATTTGGGGAATGCTCACAATTAATACGTAGTGTGTGTGTAATGTTTTCCTTTTTTGTGCCACATTTTAAGCCAGAGCTGTGTATATTTAATGGTGAATTTAGAGATAATAGGGAATTTATATATTCTGAATATAATGTAGCAGGTTGAATAAGACACTGGGACAATTGTAGATATTAGTAAAGTTCCCCGAAGGGCGGTTTATTTTGACAAAGATTTAAAGAGTCTCTCAGAGAGAAATGGTCGCTCAGATGTGGGACTCCAGCTGGTTGTCTCTTGACTGGATGTACTTTAAAGTGGCATTAAAGCAGAAGAAATACTGCCATGCTGTCCGAACACAGAAGGGCTTTTGTGTTCACATCCTCCACACCGACCTTCCAATGTCCTCCAGGTGTGAGAGACAAATGTCAATAGCAGGGAAAGTGCCTGCAGACAAAACATAAAGAACAACATTTAGGGATGTCACTAAAGGGCACCTTCCAGAACTCATGGATTGTTGGCGAATGCTCCAGCTGGAGCTCTTTGGGTGAAAGTGCAGATGCAGTCTTCATTTTAGCTCTTCATTAGACTGGAAGAATCTAGGCCTCTACACACTGATCCGAATTAAGATTCACACAAATCTTTGGAAATCAAGAACACATAAGTTGTGTCTCAATCCATGTTCCAAGCCTTTCGGAGGATGCAGCCTACCCAGCCTCCAGAGCTACGACTTGGAAGGATCCTCTGAAGGCTGCATCAACCGTTGGAAAACGAGTCGGTCTAAACTCATTCTGAGCACTGAGTTTTATTCTCCGTCTGCTCCTAGCTTCTTACAACAAAACAACATGTACCAGTACCAATTACCATACACAATCGCACCACATTAAGGTGGCTACGTGTGTTTAAAATAAAAACTTTGATGGTTAAAAATGATGAGCGCCACTGAGAGGCTCTTTTACTTCCTACTCAGACTCTTTTTCGTTGGCACCACTCGTTTTGTCAGATGTGTGAGTTCCCATTGGTGCCCACAGTCTTCGACCAAGGCGTGTTGTCGCACGAAACTTGAGATTCAAAATTTGGATCATTGTGTAGAGGCCTTTAGTAGTCAATATCTATGTTTGGGACGAGTCGTCTGACTCCAGCCCAGGCTGAGTCAGATGTTGGACTCGTGCTGGCTGTGGGTTGTCTGAATGAACTCCAGCACGGCTTTATAGCAGAAGAAATACTGCTGCGCTGTCTGGACACAGAGGGGCCTCTGTGTTCGCATCCTCCAGACCGTTCTCCCAATGTCCACCGTCCCAATGTCCTCCAGGCGCGACAGACAAATGTCTATAGCACAGAAAGTGCCTGCAGGCAAAACATAAAGAACAATGTTTAGAGAAGGCGCTAAAGAGCACCTACAGGAAGCGTTTGTGACTCGAAGCCAGTAGAAGCACAAGTAAATCTGAGCAGCTGATGGAAAGATGGATGACTGAGTTTTGGTGCCCTTAAACTGTCAGATCGCCGCCTTAACAAAGCTGGGAAGCAACAAAATTGTATTGGGGGCTTATATACTCACCTGCTCTGCCGACACCTTCCGCACCATGCACCACCATTGGGGGGCCACAAGAAGGTCCTGTCCAGTCTGGGAAAAGTTCCCGGAACGACTCCTGCCTTTCTTTCACTTTTTTGCGGAAACTGAGAAAGGCCGAGGTGGAATGTGGCGCTCCGAGAGATGGCCAGGTCAGGTACTGGAAGTGAGACACGTATCTGCACTCCTGTGCCTAAAAGAGAAGCTCAGTTTAACAAACAATCTTCTGACAATCCTAGACCCAGAAAGCCCTGAGCGAAGGGCTGAGGGACTGACCTTTGTATCGATGACCTCCAGCCAGGTGAGGTTGTAGTCTTCAAACGTCTGCGTGTAGACGTTCCTCACCATTATGTTTCCAAAGCTCTGGGTCTGCTCACTTTCTTGTGGCCAGTACTGTTCACACTTGTCCTGGTCATGCAACGAAAGCCTGAGATTGACGGAGAGAAGGAACAGAGTTGAAACACCGGAGAGCTTTAATAGACATAAATACCAACTATAAGCTTAAACGGAACATTAATGCAGAACTAATTGCTAGTGTTCAGATTTTTAAAACTGAAGTTAGAGAATTTAAAAGCACAAGAGGAAACTAACCTTTTTGTCATAACTATGACTGTAGCCTTTTTCTCCCACACCATTCTCCAGAAGTCTCCAAACATCTCTGGTGAGGGATCTGAAAAATAAAAGTTGGGGTTAAAACCGGTTCGTTGAAATGTGTAGCATGTGTCTATGCTAAACGTTCTCACTCACCCTCTGCAGCGATGTAAGCGTCCTTACACTTGTATCCGTCCAGGAGATTATTGTTAATGAACCGAGACCAGTGCACTCTCTTCTTGGTTGGTTTCCTGTGAGTTTAAATAAAGATCAGTTTATTCAAAGAATTCCTTGTTTTTAAAGGCAACACTCACAAATGCTAAACCCACTTACCATGAGTTATGGACGACTGTGGTCGGTAGATTTCCATCAGTGTCGATCTTCATGAATTCATAATCAATGACTTGTCTCCAACGAGTAACAAGCTCAAGCAGCCCCTGTTTGTCCAGACCACCTTTCTCTGCTGGATGAATGGACTCCGTTTTGCTCACGGTTGCAGTTATTCTGGTCATGCCAGGGATGGGGCTGTAGACGGGAGGTGACATCCTGTCCTCTAGGAGGTTGTCCTCGTCGTCGTTGAGTCTGGGGCTCATTGAGCCAAGCTCAGACTCACTTTTGAGACTCAGGAGATCACAGCCAGGATCACTCAAAATCCCGCTCTCATTGCTCCAGTCGATTTTCAGCGACCAGCGAGTTAGAGGGTTATCATGCTCAGTCACCACTATCCCACCGCCTCCTGAACCTATCGGGGCAGCATTCTCAGTGACCGCTAACCCACAGCCTGCTGAACCTATCAGCTTTTGCTCGGGTTCTTTTCCAGCAGATCCTGAAAGACACACAGTCAGAGATTAAAAGGCTGTTCAAGCAGCAGAAGATAACATGTCAATTTTAAAGTCTTGGATGAATTAAAAATCACAACTACATCAAGTGTGTGTTTTTATCCTCTGCCGCTTACCATTCTCTCAGGTATTAAAAGTGTGTGTGTAGAAACATTTACATGACAATATAATGTGCGAGTTTTTTGGCGATAGTGCAGCATTTTAGAGTGGATTTATTAACAATTTTCTACTCAAAACATAGTTTGAATGTTCAGGCTGAGAAAGTCCCTAACCAAGAGAGTAAAAGCATTTAGGACAAATAGCATTTAAATAATAAGTGTTCTTCTGTTTCTGCGTTTACATGTTACACATGTCCATTAAATTTGAGTAATGCATTTCTCATTTAATTTCTGAACATAAAAAAACTCTTTATCTGCACATTTTAACAGAAATATTGAAAATGTAGGATAAAAAAATGTTATTTTGCATATTAAATTTCCATAGGCTCCCACAGCAGGAGCCTGCAGCTCATATTGTGATCCTTGGGGGGCAACACCAAATCTAAACATTATTTTGTATAAGTAAACCAATATTTTTACACGTTTAAAAGAATAACAGCAACTCACGGTCTCTCCTATAAACCGGGGAAACGATTGGACCCGATGTCTCGGTGTGTTCCGGAGACACGAACGTCTTCACGACATTCTTGTTGCAGAACGGACGCTTCACGGCCTTCCAAACCCTCGCGAAGAAAGAAGAAACCTTGTTCTTCATCGTGAAACTATCTGAAATCAGTGATAAATGTGCAGGAAAACGTCAAAAATCCGCCGTAAACGAAACGCGAGTAAACTCAGCAACGTTCGAACGAGTTCTGAGCGAAGAGCGAACTGTCTGACGTCAAGAGCGTCCGAACCTTCCAGCTCGTCAACATGTTGATTTTCAAATCTTAAGAGTCTATTTCATGGACATTTCTGAAAACAAATGGAATTTAATAGTTTTTATTTACATAATTGTATTTAGATACTCAACACTCATCTCAAAGCTAACGCTAGCATTTCCCTCCGGCGCGGCCTCGAGACACAATTTCAGACAGGCTTCTCCGAGGCTAAAAACATGCTTTATTATGCTTTAATGGAGCCAAATTAACTATTGTAATAAAATAAAATGAAATATGTACAATCTTGTAACAAAAAAAAGGTTTCTTAGACTCTTTTCAAATAAATAAATAATGAGAAATAAATTTCTAAATATGGAATCCAGTTTCAACAAAATATCTTTTAATATATTTTAAAATATCTTTTAAGCACCTATACTTTTCATCTTTAGTTGTCATTTTATTTTTACTTATTGCACATATATATATATATATATATATATATATATATATATATATATATATATATATATATATATATATATGTTTATCTTTATTCTAAGTTAAAAATACTAATATGTGGAATGTTTCCTACTGCCTCGGAATCACACCTGTTGCAAACAATACACAAATAAAACACAATATTGTTTGTTTGCATAAATTAAATGAAAGCTTTGTTTGATTGTGAATTACATAGAACAAAAAATATACAAAAATAATGTGGAAATGAAGGATGAAAATAATAACTATATATAAAAAATTATATGAGGCCATCAGAAATATTAAAAATTCTTTATGAAAAATGATAAATTCTTTAATTTCTATTGTTTCTATGACTAGTGATTACCCCTAACCACTGAAGTATGATACATGATGACCTTCTGCTTTAAAGCATGAGCTGTGCTTCCAGCTGTTGGCCAGCAGAGGACAACAATCTCATATCTTTATTTCCCCTTGCCTTTAATACTGTGTTTATATCAAACTCAGTTCCTTTAGTAGGAATATCTTGATGGTAACCATTGGGTTTTGGAGTGTTTAAAAGGCTGCTTGTCTTCACATACTGACAAACCACTGCAAATATAAAAAAAGACAGTAGAAATTCATTAAGCTAACAGAAATGATTAAGTGTCTTGCCAGTGTGGACAGAGTTGCAGTTTTCAGTTATAACTCACTCTTTAAATGAACTGCACTTTAAGTGATGCAGCAGTTGATCGGGTTGATGTGTAGCCATGGTTACCATATTGTCAAAGACTGCAACCTTTTCTGTGAGGAGCAACTCTATTAAACAGGATGTATGGGGTGAAAGAAACTGGTGAAGGTGATAAGAATTTCAAGATGAAAGTGATTGATGAAATATACATTTGAATCTAAGGTAACAGAATTTATGTTTTTGCAAAGGAATTCAAAACTCAAGGTCCAGTGACATCATGGTATCACTGCTGCTAACAGAGAGGGTGCATTTAGTATGAGATGAAACTTTAAGTATTTTGTATTTTTGAAGTATTTTTGTAGATCTTTTTTTGATCCCGTGGGTGTCAGACCTGTTCTTTTTCAGAACTTTAATAAAGACTCCAGCTCTCTGTGCAAATGACAAAAACTCTCCATTTTGATGGACTTGGTCTTAGGTACTCATGTAAGTTTTTACTGCTGGTCTAAATATGGTTCACTTTTGTCCTTTTAAGCCATTTTTGTGCAAAAAATGCGTCCACACAGCCTGTTTTAATAAAAGCTGCATCCACACAAAACTACTAAACCAACAGGTGTCATTCAATCACAATGCTGAAGTGCCATTTTTAAAATGAGAATGCATCATTGAGTTTGTAAAAGCACAGGTGTGATAGTAACAAAGGCCTTGTTTCGTCTGCCATTTCGCGTAATCAATTAAAAGTAGTTTTTCAATTGCATTTTCATTTTATTTATGCTCCGCTTCCACTATCTCAAATGTCAATTCACGCTGACCCAAATTTTTAGAGCGAAGTTTTGTGTGCCAATGGGAGCTCACACATCTGACCAAATAAGTGGCGCCCACAAAAGAAGAGCTTGGTGAATATCTTTGAAAATGTTATTTCATTAACTGCATTTTTGAAAGAGTTATATTTAGGTATTAATAAATATTCGTATATATCCTGTCTGTACCTTGACACAAATCTGCTGGTTTAACCTGTAGTTTTATTGCGCATATAATGGTGTCTTGGAATAATAGATTAATGTTTACTGTGCCTTTATCTCCAGCCAGTTATTAGCAGGAGTTTCACACACACTAAAGATGGCTTGTTGTGTAACAATCATAAAGCCATTCTCTCTGTAGTCAGTGAGTGGAAACGATTTTACTAGTTGACTTCGGCTGAGAGCAAACATTTAAGGTATTACAGTAAAACTCTGCTCTTTTAGATTTTAAGGACTGTGTTCTTATGTAGTGTGTATGTTTGAATGTAGATCTGCATGAGCTGTGACCTGTTGAGGAGCCCAATGAGGGTGAATGTCCAGGCCTTAGGCCTTCTGTTTGTGCTGACGACTGTTTTATCCAAGCTGTGTCCCCCTGAGCAGTTCAGCTGTATGGGAGGTGGCTGTATTTCTGAGGAAAATGTCTGTGATTTCAGAGAAAACTGTGAAGATGCCAGTGATGAGATCAACTGTATGTAGAGTTTTCTGATTCTATTTTTTCAGCCTTTGTGGTTTCTGTGTGTATCCCATGCTTATGCAAGCCACTCTTTGAAAAGTAATAGGGCTTTTAATTTTCAAAACAGTTGACAACATCATGCTACTAAAAGACCACATGTGTAAATGGGGAAATTTATGGCTCAGCCATAAAGTGGCTCACTGGGAGGTCTGCAAGATGACAAACAAAACCGCTTTCATAATTTTCATTCAGTTCATCTAGAGATTATAGAGCACAGAGCATTATATTGTGGAGGTTAATGTTTTAGGTCTGTATTCTTTTTAGCTCTCTGTAAGGTTTTCGATCTTTTAATTGTGCAGTATGAAATCTTTAAATGCATCATAATATAATTTGTTTTAAAATGTTTCGATTCTCGTTAATGAGAGTAGATTTTTCTCAGGAGACCTGTTGAAACAAATTTAAACAGTACAGTATTAGTAGTTTGTGTTCTTTTTCGTAGAAGCCAGAAATGGAAGAGTGGAATGTTCTCATGCAGGTCATTAGTTTGTGAGATGGAAAAAGGCGATGTAGACCTGTGTATTTCAATATCAAAACCCAATGGTTGTATCACAGTGTTCTTCATTCTGTGAGAGTTCTTATAATCTTACTATCTAATAATTTAGATTATTCAATTAACCTAACCGCATGTCTTTGGGATTGTGGGTGAAACCCGATTACCCGGAGTACTAATGGCCATTTACCTCTTGAGACATTTTAGCCTCAGTCATGTACCCCCTGCTACCAAACTAAAACAATAAATAATGAGCAGTCAATTATATTTCACAAAAAATATTTTTTTGCAGACTTTCATTAGTGAAATGATCATCTAAAAGCGGCACAGTGGTGCAGTGGGTAGCACTGTGGCCTTACAGTTAGGAGGTTGTCGGTTCGAGACCTTCCTGGAAGGAGTTTGCATGTCCTCCCTGTGCTTGTGGGTACACTAGTTTCCCCCACAATCCAACAACATGCTCTCAAGCTACTCTAAATTCCCCTTAGGTGTGAGTGAATGTGTGTGATACCCTGTGATGGACTGGCGACCTGTCCAGGGTGTAGCCCCTGCCTCTCGCCCGATGTGCAGTGGAGATAGGCACCAGCAGACACCGTGACCCTGAAAGGGGATAATAAGTGGGTTAGAAGATTAATGGATTCACATCAAACTGCAAGATTCATGATTCTTGAACTCAAAAAAATGCAAAGTCGTGATTTGGTCTCCTCTGCTTTCGTTTACCACTAATAGCCTTTCTGCGTACTCCCAGGGGCACATGTACACCAGTTTGTAAACCACTGGTTTAAATCAACCTTGGTTTCTCTCTGAGTGAGTAGAAATAGGAGTGATTCTAAAATACTTTTTTCTTTGGGTTTATTTGGTTCCTATCCAGGACATTTGAATGACAACCTTATATTGTCAAAATTGGCTTCTCGGTTTCATTTTCTAACATGGTAAAAAGGTTGGTAAAAAGGTTGAAAAACACTGCTTTAAAAGCAGTAGGTACAGGACATTTCTCCACCTCCAATTAGTCGGGTGTGCAGACCAGAGAAAATGTAAATCTCCTCCTTCCTTAAATGTTTCCAGTCACTTCGTGTCACGAAAAGCAGTTTTGTTGACGTGCCAAAAGACGGGGCTGTGTGAAATCAGAAGTTAAAAATATTTTTCTCACAATACCACAACCTGTGCTTGTGGTGTCCAACCAGAACATTCAATCTTTGTCTTATCCGCTTCCTCCTTTTCATGGTCATAGGGTTCTCCAGTGCAAAAGCCAGGGTACAACCTCGAGGTCGCTAAGCTCACACTAAGAGGGATTTCTCTTAACCTATGGAAGCATAGTGAGAACAAGGCCACAGACTGGACTCGAATCAGGGACCTTCTTACTGAAAGGCCACAGTGCTACCCACTGTGCCACCATGCCATCCTTGGTGTTACCATGTGTAATCCAACCACAAAAGTCTGGGTCTCTAATTACGATTTGCAGCAGTTTTTTCATAGCGCAAAGTGATTGGAGGTTGTAAAAAAGAGTCACTGGATGAATAACTTACAAGTCAGTGTGAAAAAATGCTTTTTTGGCATTTTTTTCCTTTATTCAGAACAGATGGAATTGCTTTTATTACACAAAAAGATGTGGGTAGAGAGCACACATATCCAGCACACTCCACTATACCAAAAGGCTGGACATAAGTCCATATTATACAATGATACAGACTCCAAATGAGGTCTGATCCTTTCATTTGAATAACAGAAGTTTTAAATGATTAGAAAATAATTTGCAAACAACAGTTTGTGTATTTTTTTTGTAGTACTTTGAAATAGATTGGAATTTTCACCTGTAGGCTCCGGGTTTGTGAGATGTGACTTTCAGGAAGGTTTATGTGGTTTCCAACTTGAAAATGAGCATCGGGTTTGGAGAAGAGGTTTGATTCTGAACCAGCCAAATGACACAAGTGAGTCAGTCTGAATCATATATTCCTTGATGTGTTATAAAGAATGGAATTTAGTCATTTCTGTTTACAATTTTCCGCCAGGTCTTTGTCTCTTTATACACTCCAAAGAGGGAAAGGGAGTTGTCGCTGAATTATACAGTCCTCTCTTCAAGCCTTCCAGCAAATGTTTGGTAAAGAAAATTTAATTCATTGTTCCTCTATCACCGAAATACAACACTTGGATCAAGCTCCTGAGTGTGTGCTTAGAGAGCTCATCCTCTGCAATACAGCTGTGCTCATAAGTTAACATACTCTGTCAAAATGTTTGATTTCGTGGCCGTTTTTCAGAAAATATTAATGATAACACAAAAAACTCTTTTTCCCACTTATAGTTAGTCGTTGAGTGAAGCCATTTACTGTCAAACCTTGTCCCCTGTAAAGAAGCTGAGGCAAGAGGCATAGGGGAACCCATGTGCCAAAGTTTATTGAAGCACACAGTAGGAAAAAGGGCAGAGTACAAAATGGCGGTGCGTGTGGCAGCACTTGTGCCGGCAAACACTCACACAAACACCGCTCAGGAAGGTCGGGAGGAAGGCAAGGGTCAGAATCCAATAAACACTCCAACAGGCAAACAAAGCAATATCAAAATCCAAAGGGGTAATCCACAAGTCCAGGCAAAACAGGTCACAGTAAACAGGCAGGTAAGTCAGAGAGGAAATGCTAGACATGCAACACAGGTTGGCAATACTTCGCACTGTAGGTATGGGAGGGCTTGACTTAAGTACCCTCCCAACAGGAAGTGATGCAGCAAGGGCTAGAACTCCGGAGAGAGAGCCCTCTACTTGCGTGGCGTTACATCCCCGTTAACATCGCTGACAGCCTGAAGTCTCTTGAGGTAGTTGCTGATGAGGTTCTTTATCCTCTCTGTTGGTAAAGCATTGTTCTTGGTAAAAACTCTTGTAAATTCTTGCATGAACGTTTGAGTTCTCCCCAGATTGGTTCAGTAATATTGAGATCAGGAACTATGGACACTCCATACTTTGTTTTTGGTGGACTTGGCCTTGTGTTTTGGATTGTTGCCGCCTTAGATTGTCTCATGCGATCAGTGCAAATATTCCTCTAGTATCCTTTGATAACATGCTGCTGTCAGGGCTCCACCTGCTCCGTTCAATTAGTTTCCCTTCACTCCTGACAACACCCACACCTCATTGAACAATTAACCACCATCCAATCACCTCATCTCCTCCTTTTCTCATTCATACCCATTCACTCCCTTCACTCCTCGTCCATTCTCTTCGTGTTCTACCCCAATTCTATGGACCCCCAACTCTGTGCTCGCCTCAGTGTGGTAATGCTCACTAACCTCTGGGTAAAACTTATCTCTGGACTCCCTTGCCAATCATCGCTCTCATTTCCAGTTCTCCTGCTCCTTCACGCTGCTCCTGACTCAAGGCCTCTATACACAGTGCACGTCTAGGGTGTCACAATGCTTTTGTGTTATCATTCATATTTTCTGTAAAAATTGCCAAGAAATCCGAAAATCTGCCAGGCAGTGCTTAATTTGTAAATTTGAAGTTACTGGAACACAACAGGACTGGGGTGACGGACAGGGGGGCTGGCCCAAAACAGTTGCTGGAACACAAACAGAACGCAATGGTTCAGTGTCTAACATGCCTACTTTTAAGCAGCAGGACTTACATACATCATTTACAACATAATTTAAGACATATACACAAAAAACCTTTAGATTACTTTCAACACAATTTATCTTAATCTTCAATATCATGTTAAATGGCCGTTTAACATGATAGACTTGAGTCTTCGTTTCTGTTAAAAAACGAAAGCAAACTTGATTGTCTTTTAGACATGTTAGCACGAAGGAGTCAGGACACTTTTTGTTTTGGCCAAATGCCGCCTAAAAATAAGTTACGCACAGGACGTAAATTACCCAGCAGCAGCCTTTTCAGACTTGCTAGTAGTGCATTTTATTTATTATTATTATTTTATTTTTACATTATACAATGCACAATAAAGAAAACACACTAACACAATAATTATTCATTATTTTATTTTATTTTATAATATTTTTATCTAATCGCTAATTTCCACATAATACGGGCCGGCCTGCCGACTGCAGGGGACAGCACCAGCCTACGACGAAGGCAGCCTGGCACACCATAGGCGAGTGCTCTGTATATTCTTGAGTCGGGGGAATGCATTGTAGTACAGTAGAGTGAAAAAGGTGGGCAGGAATTGGGCAGATAAAGACAAATGGGGTCTGATAATTACCGGATCCCAGAATAAAATTTTCCGGATCCTTGGAAGCCAGAAATTGAGAGAAAACGGATTGCGTTCCGGCAAACGGCAGAACAAATTAAGCACTGCTGCCAGGGTATGTACACATTTGGGCACAACTGTAGACTGTTAAATGAGAGTAGGGCTCTCAGAGCCATGACACAGACCAGAACATTTGTTCTCTGAAATCTGTGCTTTTCAATGTTGATAACAGGATGTGAAGTCATTCTCTTTGATTTAGAAACGATGGAAGCTGTGATTGAACTTGGATGTAAGATCCAGTGACATAATCTCGCTTATAACAAAACAAAAACTTTGATTACACTATGATACATGCTTTAAGCATTACCTTTATCTCATTTGTTCGATCACTGAATATATTTCATCTTAAAAGCTTGATGTTTAATGAAGCAAGCAATTCATTGCTTGAATAACATTTTCTTTGGCTTCATTTTTATGTCTCTTTGTTGCCTTTTCCTTTGAACAGCTTGTATTCTATCATCATATTGGGGCTCTGGCAGGGGCATTGCAGGTTCTGATCCAACTTAAATCTTCAGCGGAGACGCAAGAGGTTTGGTTTCTGTCCACTTCCAATCCTGACCCAATCACTCTTCCTTGGATGAGAACAGTTGTTCCATTAAACAGCAGAGAGGAGTTTCAGGTTTGTGTTTATTCTCAATGAGTCAATCATTTGAAAGTTGAATGAACCAATGATGTGATGGAGTTGTGTTGAATCAACCATCTGCAGGTTGTGATTAGAGGACTGATATTCAACAGTAGTGACCCAGACGAAGCTTTAGCAATTGATGATCTGTCCTTCAGCAGAGGGTGTGTGCCAATCCTAGGTGGGTCTTTTTTATACATTTAATGGAAAATACATCATTGAAAAATGTTTTAAAACTACGGTAATTGCAGCACACAAAAGGAAACTACAGTTGTGCTCACATTCTGGCCAATTTTCTGATTTCTTGGTCATTTTTTTCAGGAAATATGAGCGAAAACGCAAAGCATTTTTCCCACTTTTAGTTTGTGGTTTGGTGAAGCCAATTATTGTCAAACAATTACGTTTACTCTTTTTTTAAATCAAAATGATAGCAGAAACTTCCCAAATTACCTGGATCAAAAGTTTTGATTTTGGCTGGAAAACATGCACAAACACAAAAAGGTTTGAGCGGCTGGTAATGGTAAGCATCCTCACCTGCCACCTGTTTGCTTGTTATCAATGTTCATGCATAAATGGCTTTGGAGTTTCCTGATAGACCCTTACCTCTTTCACCCTTTGATGCGCTGAGATTTCTAAATTCTGAGTGAAGAGGGAAGCAAAAGAGCTGCCAAAGGATCTACGAGCAAAGATTATTGAGCTGTACAAAACAGGAAAGGGGGAAAAAAACAGGGAATACCTATCAGCAGTGTTCAGGATTCTGTTGAAACCAACAATTATTTCTGCTACAACTGCCAGAAAAATTTCAAGGAATGCAGAGAAAAACTCACATATAGCTTCAGCTGAAAAACAGGGCTCTCTGAAAACAATGTGCCACGGCTTGAGCACAATAAAGAGACACTAAAACAAGAAAAGAAAAATGGGTTGAATGGGAAATGGGAAAACATTTACTGCCTAAACTGAACCCAACTGAACTTTTTGGGCACCACAATGAATGATGAGTGGCCAAGTCCACTAGTCATTGGTTCCACCAGAACAAATGGAAGGTTCTGGAGTGGATCTCAGTCTCTTGACCTCAATATCATTGAACCACTCTGTGGAGAACTCAGACGTGCTGTTCATGCAAAACAGCCCAAGAATTTACAAGAAGGAGGCTTTTTACTAAGAAAAATAGGCTGCTATCCAACAAAGAAGATAAAGAACCTCATTGACAACTACCTCAAGAGATTTCAGGCTGCCATTGATGTTAAAGGGGGGAAAACAAATATGAAGAGCTGAGGTATGAAAACCTTTCGATCAGGGTCATTTGGAAAGTTTCTGTTGTCATTACGATTTAAAAAGAGTAAACACATGTGTTTGACAACAAATCACTTCACCCACAGATTTTTTTTTTGCGTCATTATTAAATTTTTCTGAAAATGACCAAGAAATCAATGGGTATGACAGGATATGCAAAGGTATGAGCACAACTGTACATCATAGATCTTTTGAATTCTGCACCCCATTTGGGCCAAAACTATCTACTGGAGCCTTTCCTGTGCTCATTTATCAATAAGCAGTAGTACTCACTCTGGACAGGTTGTCAGTCAATCCATACTCCCAAATTCAAACCCAATAGCGAATTACGAAACAGTTTAACAAAGATGTTTTGAAAATACAACTAGAGAGGAAAAAGATTAAATATATCAAGGTTTCATATCAGAGGCATCACTTGTCAACAGACAAGCATTGCTGTCTTCCAGTGGTTGCTGGTTTGAGGCCAGCTGACGGCCTTCCTGAGAGTTTACATGTTTCCCCTCTCACACATACCAAAAAACCATGCCACAGTTTAATTGGAGAGTGTACCCTGCCCAATGTAAACGGGAGATTGCAGAATACTGTTACCCTCATGGAATGAAGAATATCTATATTAGAAAGACCTACAGGTGTAACACGTGAGGCTGTTTACTCCCAATGTAAGTCGCTTTGGATAAAAGCGTCTGCTAAATACAAAAATGTAAATGTAATGTAAATGTATTTTATGACTCTTATTTTATCTTTGACTTTTACTCTCTGTAATTTTCGGCAGACAATGATAATAAGGCGCCACGTCCAGCTCAGTGCCTTCAGTCACAGTTTGACTGTGGGGGAAATTTCTGTGTGGATGGGGCTAAAACCTGTGACTTCTCATTGGACTGCCCCAAAGGAGAAGATGAAGCCAAATGCTGTGAGTATGGATTTTTGAACAGCTTAATGGTTCGATGTGGTTTCAGAGATATTTACACTAAAAGTCAAAAGTTTGGACGTGCTTCATTTAATGGGTAGTTTCATAAATAGTTTTGTTGTAGATTCTCACTGAAAACTTTGAATCTATGAACACATACTTCTCTTGACATTCTCTTGGCAAGTTGTCACCTGAAAGGTTTGAAATGGGTTTGAAAAAACCTGAAAAATGAATGATCCTTGATAAAGGGTTTCTACTGGTGTCATCAAAGTTAAAAGTGGCTACTCTGATGGTTCTATAATATGAAACAAAGTTAATTTTCTTGTGTTTCTTTTATATAGTTTCTTTAATCCCAATGTGTTTATCCAAATTTTTGATTTCAGTGAGAATCTACAAAGCATATATATGACATAAGTTTATATTAGTTTATATTAAAGCAAACGTGATCATCCATTATGAGTTTATGTAGTCACTCAAAAAGAGTTATGTATTAATGTATTTGAGTATTTTTAATCAAATTCCATTGACGTGACTCACAGCGGCCCAGTGTGATTTTGAGACTGACTCGTGTGGCTGGCACGAGTTCTTCCTGGGCGATGGATTTGAATGGGTCAGAGGCTCAGCTAGTGAAGACTTCCCTGAGTATCAAGACCAAACTCCTCCTCAGGACCACACAACTAATTCAAGCAGAGGTGAGAGCAGTCCCCCAATTTCACAGTCTAATCAGGTCGATTGGTGTTTTTGGTGCCTTGGTCGGTCAGTTGCTTGGTTGGTTGGGTTGGATTGCTTGCTTTTTCGGTCGCTTGGTTGGTTATTTGCTTGTTCGGTTGTTTGGTTTCTTGGTTGGTTTGTCAGTCAGTCTGTCAATTTTTGGTTGGTTGATCTCTTGGTTGCTTGCTTGTTTGGTTTGGTTAGGTTGGTCAGTTGCTTGGTTGGTCGGTTGCTTGTTTGGGTTGTTCAGTCGGTCGCTGTGTTGGCTGATCGGTCAGTCAGTCACTTGGTTGGTTCATCGGTTGATTGGGCAGTCGGTGGGTTTCTTGCTTGGTTGGTTGATTGATTGATCAGATACTTGGTTTCTTGCTTGGTTGCATTGGATTGGTTGGTTTGTCGCTTGGACAGTCAGTCGGTTGAGTTAGTCGGTCGGCCGAATGTTTGGTCAGTTGGTTCCTGGTTGGTTGGTCTGTATTGGCTTGGTTGCTTGGTCATACATAGCTTCTGAAAAGCTTAATACATACAAATATTTGTGTATAGACCATGATTATACACGCTAAACAATTTGTGCAATGGTTAATAAAAAAAGAGACATTAACATAACATAATTTAATGCCATCCACCGTTATTATAGATTTTATAGCCACTAGAAGTTCCGTAAAGGCACTATTATAATTTGATGATCTGTCTTGTATTCCTTCTAGGCCACTTTATGTTTATTTTCAAGAAGAGTAACAGGTTTTCCCAGCAGGCTTTGCTGCGCAGTCCTACATTCCAGCAAAGCAGTTCTGAGTGTGTTATGACCTTCTGGTAAGTGTTAATGGAGTGTGACTGAATGTCATGTTCCTTTCGAGCAAAATGAACAAATAAATAAAAAGAATGAATAGATTTGGAAATACTTTTTGCTAATTCGTGACTGGTATCATTCTACTCACAGGCACTATAACTCTGGCCACTCTGTTGGTGCAGCTGAAATGCAGCTGCAGAGAGATGGCTCGGACAGCATCACCATACTTTGGTTGACCCTTTACAACCAAGGTGACCAGTGGCACCCGGTGTTGGTCCAGATTGGTAGACAGACCAAGCCTTTCTTCATTTCAGTTGCCAAACTGAGCCTTGGTGTCTATGAGGGTGTATCTGCCTTGGATGATATCACGTTCCATAACTGCTCTCTGCCCAAAGCTGTAGAGACCTGTCCCTCTCAAGAGCAGTTTCACTGCCGCCAGAGCAGAGCATGTGTGAGCTACTCTCAGATCTGTGACCTGATTGATGACTGCGGAGATGGAACAGATGAAGAAGACTGCTGTCAGTATGAAATAAATGATCCTCATCACAGTGACCTCAATAGCTCTTTCTTTCCATTTCTATCAAGTTCTGTTTTTTTCCCCTGTCTCTTTTAGCCCCGGAGTTAATGTGTGACTTTGAGGAAGGCCTTTGTAACTGGAAACAGGAACAGGAGGAGGACATGTTTGATTGGACCCGTATTCAAGGCCCTACTCCCACTTTCAACACAGGCCCATGGAAAGACCACACACGAGCCAGTGTGGACGGTCACTTCCTTTTTATAGAATCTTCAGACCCACAAAAGTTCAAAGACACCGCCCTTCTTATCAGTCGGCCTTTTCTCTCAGTTCCTCGCAGAGATCCTGAACCTAAACCACCCTGTGCTTTCAGATTTCACTATCATATGTTTGGTCAGCACGTGTTTCGATTGGCCGTGTACATACGGACGAGTAACAGTGGGCGAGGCACTTTGTTATGGGCTCGCTATGGTGACCAGGGTAACTTCTGGCACAGGATGATGCTGGAGATCAACAGTGGCCACCACTTTCAGGTGAGTTTTGCACTCTGCACAAGTCTTCTTGCTTCGTGATAATGTTTACCGGTGAGCAAATGGAAATTAATTGTGAGTCACTGGTTATTTTTACACATAAATGAAAGAAGATTTCCACAGAACCCTCACTGGAACCGCAACAGATGATCGATGAAAGTCTTTCATTGACATTACTGTTTGCTCTACAATCTGCGATTGAATCAAAGTAAAGAAAACTACTTGTCTTTCTTTCTATGAAAGATTTTAGTGGAAGGAACTGTTGGAGACGACTTCAGAGGAGATATTGCCATAGACGATCTGTCTTTCTATGGCTGTCAGCCCTTTGAAGGTAAGGAAAAAAAATCCTGAAAAATAACTTCTTGCATAACTGTTAATATTGGATTTCGTAGCCTCGGTGTTGAGAGGCATATTTCAAACCATGCTTCTGATGCACTGCGTATCATCTCTGCATGTGTATTAGGTGATTTGCCCTCAGAGGAGCCCAGCACTACCCCTCTGCCAACTATATCCACAGCAGCTCCCCATAGCTGCCAGCCGGAGCAGTTTGTGTGCTTGACCACGAGAGAGTGTGTAAGCATCAGTCAAGTGTGTGATTTCACTGCGGACTGCTCTGATGGCTCTGATGAGGAGCACTGTGGTAAGCAATATGCACAAACCTGAAAATTGATTGGCTTTCCAGGTATATAAGCTATATGAAATCATCCGTATCTCAACTTCAACCAATTTGAGAGAAGTTCTGCAATTTCTAGTGGGTGCTTCAGTTTTCTCTAACATGCCACAATCCTTTTAAGGTGTGTTTAGCGAGTTTTGATTGGCCTCAAGAGTGAATGAATAGGCGAGAGTGAATGTGGCTCTGTCATCTAAACTCATCCACTTTTGTTAAACCTGTTGACAAAATATCTATCGTAATTCTAGGCATGCAGTGGTATGCAGAAGTTTGGGCACTGTTGTAAATTTCTACGATTTTCCTTAATCAATCACTGGTTGTCTGTATAAGAAAGTAAAATACATCATAGAGAAGACAAACACCACAATAGTGAAATAAAGCTTATTTGATTCATAGACTGTGCAAGAATTCTTACCATCTCTCCTTGTGTAATGTGCATTGAATAGTGACGCCATCTGCAGTAAGATGATGTTGTAGATCTTCTGAACTGGTCTGTGGGTTGACTGTGACTGTCACCATTCCGTGCTTCTGCTTTTTTGTCTGTCACTTCAGGCCTTAATTAGAACTATGATTCTGGTCTTCCAATTCCACACAATGTTCCTCACAGTTGAAACTTAGTACCTTAATCTCTGAGACAGCTTTATGGTATCTTTCCCTTAAACCACGATGGCCAACAATCGTTGTTTTCAGCTCATCTGAGAACTGTTCTGAGGATCCCATGTTGCCACTTTTTAGAGTAGATGCGATTAACAGGAGAAACACTTACAATTGGCCTCCTCTAAATACTTTCTCATGATTGAAACCATTTTGAGTTCAAATAATTAGCGATAAGGGTATTCAAACAAAAACAACCAATGATTTAGATAAATCAGAGAAATAGAGGATTTGGAATGGAAGCAGGTGAACTTGGGACACTGGTTACATTATTGCGTTATCTGGAGACATGTGGGTCTCAATTAGTTAAACTTTAAGGTAGGAAGGCTCCTTCCCGATGACCCAAAGAACAAGCTTCATCTTGTGGTTTCCTAACTTAGAACACGTAGACGAAACACAATATGTTCAGTCATGTTATCTTACCTTTGGAGGCAGGAGACTGCTCTTTGGCAAAACAGCCGGTCAAGACAGATCTGGTAGGTGATAATCCCATACCACTTTGATGACAGACCAAAACAATGTTTCTGAGGTTGTCCAATGAAATCGATCCGTTGGTTAGTGCATTAATGCCGCCCTATTGCGCCCAAGTTCCAATAAGAGACATATTGCCATTGGATTGGAACTTATTCTGCAATGGTGTTTCCATCAAAGTTTATGCACATTTTTAATTATAGAATAAAAGGTTTATCTTACTTAGTTGTACGCTTGATTTTTTTTTTAATGCATTCCATTTAGGGTTTTTTCCGAAATGCGAATAAAAAATAGGTGTATGGAAATGCAGCTAATGACAGCCATAATCAGGTAGAACAATTAATAGCGCTATATGCATCACTGAGCCCTTCAGCAAGAATCAAAGGAAAGGTGTACAGAACAGTAGTGAGACCAGCTATGATGTATGGGTTGGAGACTGTGGCAGTGAGGAAGAGACAAGAGGCAGAGATGAGGATGTTGAGGTTCAGTTTAGGAGTGACGAGGATGGACAAGATTAGGAATGAGCACATCAGAGGGACAGCTCAGGTTGGTTGTTTTGGAGACAAAGTCAGAGAGGCCAGGTTGAGATGGTTTGGACATGTGCAGAGGAGGGATAGTGGTTATATTGGTAGGAGGATGTTGGAGATGGAGATGCCAGGCAAGAGGTCAAGAGGAAGACCAAAGACAAGATATATGGATGTGCTGAAAGAGGACATGAAGGTAGTTGGTGCAAGAGTAGAGGATACTGAGGACAGAGTTAGGTGGAAAAGGATGATTCGCTGTGGCGACCCCTAAACTGGGAACAGCCGAAAGGAAAAGAAGAAGATATGCATCACTGAGCCAATAAATCATATGTGCTGGTAATGTTTATCTCCAAGAGGTCTGGCTTTCCTGTGGCTCAGTCAGTAGAGCATTGCACTAGTAGCACTTGAAAAATTTGGTTGATTTCTTGAAATGTAGGTCGCTTTGGATAAAAAGGGGTCTGGCAAGTGCATAAATGTAAAAGTCTACATAAATGTCTACTTTATAGTTTAACCATAAACCAAAGGTAGGGATGTATAGTTCAGCACAGATTTTAATTCATACATGGCAGCTTTACAGAAATGAAATTGCATCAAAGTACAGTGGTACCTCGAGATACGGAATTAATCCATTCCAAGGTGGTTTTTGTATCTCGAACATTTCGTATCTCAAAGCAAGTTTTCATGTAAAATGCCTAATCTGTGCAACGGCTCTCAGAAACAACAGTATAAGTTGATAAAAAAATGGTAAACCAGAGAAAAATCAAGTAACGTTTCTTCAATCCTTAAATCGACACATTGATAATGTAATAAATGATAATAAATCAAAATAAAATAAATGCGAAATATCATGTACACTTACCTTGGGAATGAGGCGATGTGTCAGAGGAGGTGGAACGGATGGCAGGAAATTCACGGGTTTCTCCTCTAACAGAACAGCACATTCCACTTTATAAACGTTAGTTCTTTTAGGACACCTTGACTTTTGTTTTAGCACATTATTGGTAATCTATACATAATGTTTCACTTGATTTAAAACTGATTAAAAGCGTTTTTGGTGTTATGATCAAAGTTTCGGCACCTTTTATCATTGTCTGTCAATGGGAGAGTGGAGCGCCAGGACCCGGAAGCTCAGCACGATGTCAGACTCAAGCAGCGGATAATAGAACAGAACTTTTGGTGTTTGTCGTATCTTTGAATTTTTTTCATATCTTGAAGTAAAATATTTCCAGAGAGACCTTTCTTGGATTTTTTGGTACTTCAAAGCATTTGTATCTCAAGGTACCAAGGGATCTGTCCTATTCATTCATGATTCATTCATTCGTCTCTCTGTTCTCAGTGATGGAGTTTTGTGATTTTGAGGGTGATCAACTTTGTGGATGGTTTGTGAGTGAACCAGCGACTCCAGTACTTCCTCATGCCTTCTGCTGGCAGACTGGACAGGGAGAAAGTGTTCATCATGGAGAAGAGAATCACAGACCTGCTATGGATCACACTCTGTGAGCAGCAATACTGGCTTCTTCGTTATTCGTCTTTTGCTTAGGACAAAACATTCGAAACGCATCTCTGCTCAAGCTATTGCTACCAAACTTTGCCAAGATATTTAAACTGGTCTCAGGTGGCTTTTCTACACAGCCCATAAAGGACCATGGAGGTAGGGGAACAGAACAATCTGGGTGAAAAAAAAAAAAAAAACATTTCTTTTTTTGCGTTCCCTCACAAAGATACCGGAAGTGAGCTTATGTGCTGTGCACACATAAAATTGTCTTGTTTTTAAGTGTAACTATAAAAGAATATAAATCTAATGCAATCTCCAAATGCAAGAGGCTCACTGCAGTGATTATAAGAATTATTTACGAGTGTACAGCATTGTACAAACTTTAGTTTATTTTTTTCTAGTTGTGTTAGACTGTATAATTAGTAGATTAATTCATGTTTTATTGCAAAAAGAAAAATAATATAATTAGCTGTTTTGATAATAATAATAAAAAAACGGGTTTTGTTGAAAGTCCATTTCAACAGCTTTCACGGTAAAAAAATCGGAATGAGAAGACGTGTGTGTGTGCGTGCAAGTATACATAAAAACCACTATATAAAATACAATGCATTAACTTACTGTTAGCCCCATAGCCCTCGCAAACATAGATGCAAAAGTGTTTTGCAACCAGTGTTTTTTTTCCGCGTAGCCTTATTTTCTTCCCACCCTAGTTGTTTTTTTTCCTCTCATCAAATTTTTTTTTCTCCTACCGCCATGACCCTTTGGGAGCTCCGTACTTTTCAGACTGATACCACTAAAGGAATTTTGAAAAATCGCAGGGAATTCTGGGAAATTTTCCAGTGACTTAATATGGGGGGTGGGGGGTAGATTTGTAAAACTGAAAACCTCATAGAACCTCATAGGTATTTGCTCTAGAAAGGTTAAAATATACCATTGACATCTAAAGGCCATTGAAAATAAATAGGAGAAAGCAAAGAAAATGTCTTCAAGATGAAACATCAAGGTTTGTTTATGTTAATCATAGTAACAAATTAACATTTTTATGACATCACTGACAGCTCTCAAGCAACCAAACTATTTACCCTAGCAACCACATTTTCTGGACTCCATCTTTGGTAGTTTACACACATGGAGTTTATATTACTCATATTGAGGAATTTTGTATGATGTCAGAAACCCCTTTTTTTGCATATCACTATCTCACTTAAGGAAAATCAGAGACATGGGGTTTGGTTTTTATTATTTGCATCGGAAACTATGATGTCAGTGATATAGCAACCAAAATTCTATCTTGGTAACCATTCCACAATGCCACTTTTACTAGCCATCATCAGCGTTTGTGCACAAGCTCTAGCACTCTAGTTAAGTATATTGCTGTAGTTTTTACTTTTTGTTCCCTTTTTTGCAGGGGATCCTCTGAGGGCTGGTATGTTTATGCGGACAGCTCCAACGGAGGATATGGTCACACAACTGACCTCTCGACTGCTCCCATCAAAGTGACAGGGCCTCAGTGTACTCTGGTGTTCTGGTATCACATGAGTGGCTTCACAGTTGGAACGCTACAGGTGCATTTTTCTATAAATGCTGAATATTATTGTTGGTTCCTGTTAATAACATGTTATTAATATGCTTAATTTTTCTTGTGCAGGTCTTCATCAAATCAGGTACTGTATCATATGAAGTTTGGTCACAAAGTGGAAACCAGGGAAATAGGTGGAGGCGAGGTGAAGTCTTCATAGGGATCCGTCATGACATTCAGGTCAGAGTTTCTTTAAACTGATTTGAACAAAAATTGAACGGATTTAGCTGTGAGCACCTTGTTAAATTTTTTTTTTTTTATCTGAATGTCCTGTTGTGCATCCGGAGCTTGGATCGTTACATCAGCACTGTTGCTTTGAGTATTCTCATATCATTCTGGTACACAGTAAAATCCTAAGAGTTAAATTAACTCTACTCGGAGTGTATTTGGTCCCACTCTATATAGAGTTAAACCGACTCTGAGAAAGAGTAATTTAATAATCTATTTTCTTCATGTTTTTCCAAATCTGCATGGAAAATGCAAACTAAATATTAACAATTCAGAGAGGAACCAAGACCACTCCAGAAAGAGTAAAAACAGACAAAAATAGACTGTTTAGCTCAAATAGACTTATTTAAATAACTCTCCTTCAGAGTTGGTTTAACTCTATATAGAGTGGGACCAAATACACTCTGAGTAGAGTTAATTTAACCCCAAGCTATTTATAAAAGTGGCTCCTTACTGCACCAATTTCTTATATGAACACGATGGGGAAAGCAAAAGAGCTGTCAAAGGATCTACTACAGGAAAAGGTAGTTGAACTGTATAAAACAGGAAAGGGATATAAAAAGCTTCCAAAGGAACTGGGAAAGCCAATCACCAGCGTTCAAACTCTGATTAAGAAGATGAAAGTGAGGGACAAACGTTTCTGCTACAACTGCCAGAAAAATTTAAAGGGATTCAAAGAAAAACCCACAAATATCTTCAGCTGAAATACAGGAAATTTCATGGAGCACAATAAGGAGACACTTGAAGAAAAATGTGTTGCATGGTCGAGTTGCCAGAAGAAAGCCATTTCACACTTGTGCCACAATATGCATACAATATGCCACACATCTCAGAGACTTCTGGAACAAAGTTATTTGGCACAATGAGGCAAAAATGTAAGTTTTTGGCTACAACCATAAACGCTACATTTAAAAAGGAATCAACATGAATGGAACTGTGAAACACAGAGGGTCACTGATGATTTTGGGATGTGTGAGCTTCAAAAGCTCCATTATTCTCACATCATTCAGGTACATACAGCATTTTGCCCCTAACTAATGTTAAAAGTGGCTCTTTACCACAAAGCAAATTCAACAGTATTGATGACATTTGTTGAAATCAATATTCTGAAAAGTTTAAAGCTGAAAAGTGCTCAAAATGTATAATCTGTACAAAATAATTTTGTAACAGCTGTAACAGAATATGTGTTCTAAACCAATTAAGAAGACTTTAAAGAGTTTTAAGAAGATTTAACATGATACAGCTTTATTTAACTTAAACATGTACATATGATTTATTCAGCTGCACCCTTGTTTCAGAGAGTAAAACAAAAAGAAAAAAGGGGGGGGGGGCTTCAGAACATCTCAAACCTCTCACAGGCAATGTCCACATGTACCTGTTTTTTTTATACCAAAACTGCATCAACAGTGACACTTAAAAACCCCTGAAACAACACTGCAATGACTCTAACAAACCAACAGGTGGCAGTTGTTTCATGGTGTTTTTCAAATTATTATTTAGCACTGCGTGTGCACAAACACAGGCTCCTCGTTTGGTGATCTAGCAAATTATCCGCATGCTGTTAGCCACAATAATGGAATAAACAGCAACACAGCCCTCAGCTGGCCGCCATTACTCTTGCTGTACGTAAACACAGTAGTGACGGAGCATGACGACAATGACAAATTCCACCCTCCGAACACAAAAACCCCAGTTTCACCATCCACATGGACATCGGCTGTGAAACGTTTCAAATACCTTGGTTGGCGTTTTCAAAAATTTGAAAATGTAAATGGTGCTGGGGTTACGTGTGGACCCTGTAACCGTGCAGAAAAATGCCCGTTTTGAAAATTACCGGGAAGATATGGACAGGGCCTCTGAGAAACACCTCAACCCCTCAGAGCAGTCCTTTTTTAAGAGCTTGTAACTTCCTGTTTGGGATGCACTTCTTGTTTGTGATGCATTTCCTGTTTGGCCTCAAAGATCAACCAGAAATAGAATTGTACATCATTTTTTATTACAATACTGTGTAATTTGTTTGTGTTTACCATTTCTAACAATTAGGAACCATTAGGAACTGTTGAACTGGATGTTTTTGTATTTATCAACAGGTGGTTCTTCGAGCTAAGCGTGGCATTAGCTACATGGGAGACGTTGTTGTTGATGACGTGGTGTTTGTGAACTGCGCTTCTCCGAAAGGCTCAGATATTCCTTGTAATACCAATGATTTCATCTGTGCCAATGGTCACTGCGTCTCTGAGGAACATTTGTGTGATTTTATCGATCATTGTGGAGATGGATCGGATGAAAACCGTTATATATGCAGTGAGGAACATGTCTGTCATCATTTTTTCCTTCAACTTCTTCACAGAAATATTTCAAACAGGACATATTTCATTTTCTCCAGAGGGATTCACTGGTCGCTGTGATTTTGAGTTTGACCTTTGCTCATGGAGACAGAGCTCAGAGGATGATTTTGATTGGCTGATAAAACCAGGAAATATGCACACTCATGGGACTGGACCATCCACTGACCACACCCTCCGAAACCCATCAGGTCACTACTTGTACCTGGATGGTTCTTTTCCACAGACCACTGGACATACTGCCCGAATCCTTGGGCCTCTTCTCCATCAATGCAACAAAGATTGTAAAGTAAGCCCCAGACGTTTTTTTTTTTTTTTGCCCGATCCATTAACTATAATCGAATATTACGAGTGAAGATGGAAAATAGAGAAGTAAAAGTCACCTACAACGTTTTTTCACAAATAAACAGATACGCTAGTGCTCATAAGCAAATGTTATAATTTCTTGGCCATTTTTCAGAAAATGTGAATGAGTACTCAAAAGCATTTTTCCACTCCTAGTTAGTGGTTGGCTGAAAGGATTTATTGTCAAACAACTTTGTTTACTCTTTTTAAATCATAATGAAACAGAAATGACCCGCAACCATCAGAGAATGGGGACATTGTGGTCATAAAGGCAAGGACATGGTCTACAACAATACTAATGGGCCTAAAGTATGCCACGAAAATATCCCCCACACCATTACACCACCACCACCAGCCTGAACTGTTGATACAAGGCAGGATGGATTCATGCTTTCATGTGGTTAATGCTAAATTCTGACCCTACCATCCGAATGTCGCAAGAAAAAAAAACGAGAATCATCAGACCAGGCAACGCTTTTCAAATCTTTTTCGGTGCAAAGCCTTGCCTCAGTTTCCTGTTCTTAGCTGACTCGTCTTCCTATTCTTTTTATGTGTTCTTCTGTTTCGGTAGCACATCTATCTCAAGGCGCAGCGTGTTGTACATTCAGAGATCAGCGCAAGCCAGTCTGGCCTCCGACCTCTGACATCAGCAAGGCATTTGTGCCCACAGAACTGCCACTTATGGGATATTTTCCCTTTTTCTGACCATTCTCTGTAAACCCTAGAGATGGTTGTGTTTGAAAGTCCCAGTAAATCGGCAGTTTCTGAAATACTAGCTCGTCTGGCAGCAACGACCATGCCGTGTTCAAAGTCATTTAAATCCCCTTTCTTTCACATTCTGATGCTCGGTTTACACTGCAGCAAATCATCGCGACCATATCTACATGCCTAAATGCATTGAGTTGCACTAGAAATTTGCTAGTTACCAGTGAAATAAAGTTGGCAGTGAGTAGCCGTCCTATTCTCTGGTTCTAGGACGTACAATCTGCTAACTTGCCTTAGACAGCAATGAAACCTACAGCCCTAGATTTGCCAGTGTTCAGTGTTAACCTTCATGTAAAGTCACATTACTGGGACATCTCTGTAGGTTGTGAGATATGGCTCCTTAAGTATTCTCTTCTGTTTGCTCTTCAAGATGGTGTTTTACGTCCACATGTCTGGAGATGGCATCGGAACTCTCAATGTGTACAAGTCAAGTTCAAGCTCCAATCACTCACTGTTGTACAGCCTCAAAGGAAATCAAGGCAACTACTGGAGCAGACAAGAGCTGGCTATCACCTCTTCTGAGAGCTTCCGCATCATGTTTGAAGGAATGGTGGGTCGCAACACTCTAGTTCACATCTGCCTAGATGACATCACCTTTTCTTCTGGATGTATTCTCAGCAGACTGGGGACAGAGTCCTGGGCACTCTCAGGTAATGAAGCCATTTATTTCCTGGCATCTTAAATAAACAAAGAGAACAAATTGACACATTTGCGTAATCCAAAAATACATTTGGCAAGCTTAGGGCAACGATAGCAGAGTGGAAGCATCTTCAGGGTGATAGGGATTAATCCTAACATGTATAGTTATCATGACCAATAAAAGGACGTTTTGTACTATTTTGTTAATTATGCGAGCTTGTAAAATCATCTTTTTCTTTGACCAAAAAATTCTAAACGCATCTCCTCCAAGACCGTTAAAGCTACAGCCACCAAACTATACCAGGACGTCAAAAACGGTCTGACTCTGGTTGCTTAATCTTTTCAGAACCACTAAAAAGAAATTTAGGGAAATCGCTGAGAATGCTAGGAAATTTTCCACTGACTTAACATGGGGTCAGACTTTGTGAAACTGTAACTCAAACTTAGAAGCTCATGAAAACATCAAACTGTTCTCAGTAATCACAATAATAACCAACATTGACATCACAATGGACAATATCGAAGACATCTACATAATTGGAACTGTGATGACTGGGATTCTGCTGATTGGAATATGTGGAGCTCTCAACTATCGGCGATTATCAAAAGCGGTCAGTGCTCAAAGCCCCACTAAGCTGACCGACTGGCATGGAATGTTGACTGGACTTAAAACTGTCGGTACTCATGTAACAGTCTGTGACCGCAAACTGGATTTCTTCATGGAAAGGCTGGCAGAATTGAAACGTAAGTTGGATAATCTGGAGACCGGGGATGGACACTAAAAATCTGTAAATTTACAGCTTTTGACCTAAATTAACTTCTGTACCATCTGGCTTCCCTTTTCTCCTCTGGCCTTGGAGGCCACGAAGAGGAGTCTAAACATTCCCCCTGAAGGGCCTGATAAAGAGAGTTTCTCAGAACCCTCCCCCGCATCCACTTATCTCCGCCAGCTTTTTCCCCACCGCTGTAATCTGACAGGTCATTAGTACAGCGCCATCTGGCTGCAGGAAAATGCCGGCTGCGGACTGCAGCAGCTACACCACTTCCCCCGACCCCTACCTCATCCTGCGATGTTCTTTTCCTGTATTTGTCAATGTGCTTGATTGCAAACGGCTTTTTTAACCTGCTCCACAGTGCTCTTTTTTTGAAGGACAATGCGGAAAGGATCTTTTTTTAAGCTAATTTACCTAATGCATATCCATTTTCTCTATTTCTCTCTAAATATGCCACCTCTCAACACTGGCCTGTCCCCACCCTGTCTATGTCTGTGGCCAGAGGGGTCCCATTTCGCTACTTGTAACAGTGTATGTGACAAATAAAGGCTATCTGTCTGTCTGTCTGTCTGTCTGTCTGTCTATCCTAACAACCAAGCTGTTTACCCTCTCAGCTTAGGACAATGGTAGAGACATGGGGATTGATTTATTTCACTCAAAGTGAGAAGGGGGAAATTATATTATGTCAATGACCACTCCATAGCAAATGGACTGTATACTGTAGAGATATTTGTTATATTTCAATCTCTTTAAAAATACTTTAAACAGCACTTTTACAAGCCAACATCAAAGTATAAGAACAAACATTTGTCATCTAGTTAAGGTCGTATTTCCTAAACAGAAGCCACCATTTTATATGCGACTGGTAGGATTGGTTCAATATTGTGACTGTGTTGTCCATCGATGACTGACAGGTGTTTTATATTCTACATACGTCTTAAAATCAAGTGAATTTCTACTAATCCCAGCTAAGAAAGCCTTGGCAACAATGAAAACCCACTCTTCAACAACAGCTGAAAATCCCTTAGAGAAGCCAAGCCCCAGCAATGAGGCGTTATCCTCTGGCCACACTCCAGATGTGGGAACAGCAGGAGCACAGTGACCAGGGACAGAAGCAAATGAAGTGAAAGCGAGTGTGCCATTAGGGTCCTGGTGAGTCGTCTCAGGTCTTCATATCCTCTGTGCACGTCTGTCTGTCATCTCAGGTGGATCCCAGCTGGAGCTGGAAAAAAAACATAAGAAACACAAAGACAGCACATGGCCAATCAGAATGAAATAAAAGGAAAAACCCACACAGGATTCCACTGTAGCTAGATCTCGGCATGAATATAAACAACAGCTAGAAGCCTCTTGAGGTAGTTGTCAATGAGGTTTTTTATCTTCTCTGTTGGTAAAGCAGCACATTCTTCTTGGCAAAAAGCCTCCAACTCTTTTAAATATTTGGGTTGTCCGGCATGAAATGCACATTTGAGTTCTCCCCAGAGTGGTGAGATCATGAGACTGAGAGCCAGGATCCTTTGCTGCATTCATCATCCCATCAATTTTGACCAAGTTTCCTGTTATTCCTTTGGAGATTGGACATCCCCAAAGCATCAGTGACCTGCATCCATGTTTTACTGTGGGATGGTGTTCCATTCATCATTGGCTTGCTGACTCCTTTCCAAATGTAGCGTTTATGGTTGTGGCCAAAATAGTTACATTTTTGCTCTTCTGAGCACAACTGTATAAAGATCGAAGGTCTCTGCCTGCTTCATTGAACATCACGAGTGCCACTCACCATACTCAGATCTTCAGAGGTGACTACAAACTGACAAAACGAGGAAGAACTTACTTTCTCTATTTGAACACAGAGGATTGGATCCAGTCTGACCATTGGAACCATTGGAACACCCTCTGTGCCATTTTTTTATGATTGATTATGAAAATACTGTGGTTAGAAGCATTGAGCTTTTTAAATAGAATGTAATAAAACCTGTTTGGATGACATTAAACCAGTGCCAGGTCTCGTTTTGCTGGTGAAACAAGATGTTCTAAAACAAGAAACATGTGTAGAACATGCTTCACAATGCACACATATTTAAAACATGACAAAAACATAAAATATGTAAATTAAATACACCAAACTCCCCGGAGAGGTCCTTTCCCTAGTTATGGAGCACCCAAGACACTAGCAATGGAGGCTGAATGTTAAACAGCAACATTCCTCTGCCTTTTCGTCAGAATTTTCTTGAGCCATGCCAATTTTAACAAAAGTAGTGTTAAATGAGAATGCTTAAAAATCCTGTTGAATGTGTGGAGCCATTTTTTGACCATTTTGCCTTATCTTTAGAACACAGAGGGCATTATGACTGGAGGAAAAGCGGGTTGGTTGAGTAAAGAGGGGGAAGGTTGGAAAAGGATGACTGGTTTTGGATTATTATTGTCATATATGTCTGTCAGTAAGTTTCAACCAATAGGAGGACAGAGAAATGCTGATGTTTTTCTAGGCCTGCTTGTTGGCCTAGGTTATTTGATACCTTTAAACTGGTTAAAAAGATCACACCTGCCATAAATGTTAGGCCATAAATGCTGTCACTGAGGGCCAAGTTAGATCGATAAGCCAGCACTTAGAGGCTGAATTGGAAAATGCTGCACAGCCAAGAGAAATGTTACGAATTAAGGATCATTGGGAATATATAAATCATTTCAAACGTTAGAATGTTTATTGACATTGTCAGTGCTTCTTGTTGACCATCTATTTGGTGTGTTCACAGGCTACTCTCAGTCAGGTCCTCTACAGTGTAGCAATGGTAACTTCTACAAACAGGAGCAGAAATGTGATTTTACTGATGACTGCGGAGATGGATCTGATGAAGGGGATTGTGGCACTTCCTGTTCGTTTGAACAGGGGCGTTGTGGATGGAAGAGCAGCCTGGCTGACACCTTTAGCTGGGCTCTCGGTGTCGGCTCGGTTCACATGATCAGACCTCCTCATGATCACACTCTGAAAAACGAAAGTGGTGAGATGAACTCTATTACAAGTCTTCACTTGTTAGGTTCTCTGTTCCTTTTTATTTTGTCCATCTCCTAGTCTTTTATTTTGTAGCTTTCTCTTCTGTTCCTTATGTTCTGGCCACTTCCTGCCCCTTCCTCCTTGTTTGGGTTTCCCTCCTTGTTCCTTTTATTCTGGCCACCATCCCTTGTTTTTGTCTTCCTTCGGTGGCGTTGTTAATTAGCCTTTATGTGCTCCACCTGCTTTTCTTGTCTGGTTACTCGTTCCCTCGTAAGCCGCATTCGTTTTCTCGTAGTGGTAAGCGTATGCTCATTTGTTCTCTCAAGATCTGCTGTATTTTTTCATTCTGTATTTTCATTTGTTAATGTTTTTCTCTGTTTTTTTTCTGTAGTTAGCTTTGGTTGCATTCTAGTTTAGGTTTATTTGAGGTTTTGCCCCTCCACGGGATTTTGTGTTTCTTTATTTACTCTTTATTCTTTCTTCTCATGAGCCAGGCAAACAAAGACAATCACATGCTCATGTACAGCCAATAAAACCATTGAGTCCAACTCACCCTCATGAAGCTATCGATAAAAACGTAGCTCCTCTGAGGGGATCTTTGGGATTTCCCTTGTTATAAACCACAAATCAATGAGGATTTTTATTTTTAAAAATTATACTCATTCAATAATTTCAATTAGATGTCCTATGAATATCTATTGAATATCTATTTTCAATTTATTATTTACATGTATAATATAAACGTGTGTTGTTTCTTTACTTTTTGCTATTCATGTTGATTTTCCTGCATTTTGCATTCTTTCTTGAGATTTTATGTATTTCAACACTTAACGTGTTTTGTTAAAAATTTCATTTTTTTTCTTTACACAAACTGGTATCAAAACAGCCCAAAAAAACATTATGATCAGCCTTTACTTATAAAAGAAGTCCATGTGTGATTTGATCATTTGTTTGTAGAAGTGTTGCATTTCTTTCTTCAGTTAAAAAGTCTCCAACTCCTTTCTCGAGTTTAGATGCGTAATCCAGCATTAAGAAAATTAAGCTAAACGCTATGCAAGAATAACTGGATGCCTGCACTTGACAAATTATATTATTGTTTAGCCGAGGTGTAGGAAAACCAGTTTTTGCATCCACATGTAAACCAGGTGCAGTTTTTTTTTTTTTTTTTTAAATATACGATTACATGAAAACAATGCAGCATTTACGTGAAATAGACATCTACTATGATTTCAAAAGCTGCCTGGAGTATTTCATTTTGAACTGGCAAGAGTTTGAAATTCACTTATTCTAACTAGATAGATCCAAAATCTCTTGTTACAAGTATATAGGTTGCAGAATTGTTTAAGTCTCTTCAGTTTTATTTGGCAGATAAAATGTGCGACTTGATTATATCTGTGTCTCTCTAAACAGGAAACTTTGTGTATCTGTCAGCCACTCCCGTGGGACTCAAGGGGGATAAAGCGCACATGAGAAGTGCTGTGTGGAAGGAGTCGAGTGCCACATGCAAACTGGTCTTCTGGTATTATATTTCTGAGAAAGCCACTGGAATAATACGGCTCTTCATCAAGGTACATAAACTTAAGAGATTTGTTTTTGCAGATATGAATTTACAGTTGTGCTCATAAGGTTACACACCTTGGCAAATTTTCTGATTTCTTTGCTATTTTTTAGAAAATATGATAAATGATGCAAAAGCAATTCAGCACATCAGTTAGCGCATCATTGAATGAAAAAAACATCATTGGGTATGCAAACAGTGATGGATCCACAACCGTAGATCCATCACTGTACTGATGTCAAACATGTTCTTTCATGATTATTCAGTGCAGGGTGTGATTCTTTGCTTACGAAAACTGATAAGCTTGGTAGTTATGAACTCTGACATCGATTTGGCATTAAGTGGATTTGCTTTTATCCGTGGAATGGGTCACAAGTCTGCGGAAAAGACATGGTTTCACTTACAACTTGGGATGTCTCTTGGAATGACAGATTTTATGGACTTAGTTAAACAAATAAAGTTTGATCTTTTTTCTACTATGCTCTTTCCAAGCAATAATAATGTCATGGCATTAATCTCCCTAATGTCTAGAAGGTTAAAGTCTGGGGCTTTTTCCAGTTGACCAGTGAATAGAGTTTAAATTCCCCTCAGCTTAGCCCGATGTACCCTCCAAGGGTGATCCCTCCTTTTGAGCTATGAGCTTGTTTTTATAAACATAAATTAAAACAGTCGGACGACTGAATGCAATAAAAGACATTATTTGCTTGTAAAACACTGTTTTCACTGTTGTCAATGTCACATGGAGCCACATAACAAAGGCCCCATGTCTCTTTGGCTTTCCTTAGCTAAAATAGAGATGGGCCAAATTAGTTGCTATGCCCGTAATGAACCACCTCCTGTCTCTCTATGATTTACCAAAATAGATATCCCAGATTGGTTGCTATGGGAAACGTTTTATGGAGGGGTCAGTTCAGTGACATAATAGAAAGTTCCTCATGTCAATATGAAATAGTCACCAGCAGACCCCTGTGATCCAGAAAAGGATTAGTAAGTGGGTTAGAAGATGAATAAATGAAAAGATATTCCAGATTGGTTGCTATGGTAAACATTCTGGTTGCTATAGACTAGAGGGTCAGTGACAAAATATAACATTCCCTTTGTCAGTTTAAGATATGTAATCCAACCGCCATATCTCTATCTTTTACCAAAGCTGAAATAGATTTCAGAAACTTGGGTTGCTAGGGTAAACATTTTGTTGCTTGGGAGCTGTCAGTGAAATCACACAAATAAAATTTGTTAGTATAATTAACATAATCAAACCTCTTTTTTTTGTTAAGATATTTTATTTTCAATGGCCATCTTTAGCCTCCTCTTGAGCATGGGGTTCAAAAACTTTTGCACAGTGTTTGGTATATTCTTACTCAGACTAGTAACCTCAGATGGAAGCTTCTATGAGTTACAGTTTTCCAAAGTTTGACCCCATGTGAAGTCATTGAAAATTTCATAGCTTTCTCAGCAATTTCCCAGAGTTCCAGTAGTACCAGTCTGAAAAGATATAGCAATATTTATTACAGAAGGACAGAGTTTTGTGATGAAATTATGTTCGGACAGAGTTTAGATATAGATCTAAATGCATTGAGAGTTTGTATTTCTCCATTTTCGTGATTGGCAGACAGAAAATGAGCTGAGGGAGGTGTGGACGGAGCGGCAGACTGCCTGGGAATGGAGGAAAGCGGAGGTGTCTCTCAAGAACCTGAGGAACTTTGTTCTCATATTTGAAGCTGTTCGAACACGAGATGTGAGCGGCGGAGCAGCTCTGGATGACCTGCTCTTCATTGACTGTGCGCCACGTAAGTGATTTGCATATGAAGCTAAATTTGAGATTCAAAGATCAGTCGAATCAGAGAGAGTTCAGGTAGGTACCTTTTCCACTCCCGAACTTTTCCTTTTCACCTATATCTCTTTCACCCCCCCCCCCCCAAAAAACCTTTTCTTTTAACACCCTCCTGTCCTGATTGAATTAATGCAAACTGGTATATGGGAAAATTAATAAATAAATAATAACTACATAAATTTACGGCTTCCATCCAGAGGAGGAAACACCACATCAGATGTTCACTCCCCTGGAGATAACAAAACTGTCCAGCTCAAACGGAGCACCTACCCTCCCATGTAGTGGCTTTTAAGCAGGACAGGAGAAGGCTAAAAAATTGCTCTGGGGAAAGTTTGCTTCATGTCTACATGAATTTCTCATCAGCCACACTTGGCCAGCATTCATGCATAAGCTTGACCAGCCCTGGGCTCATGGGGTTGGCCTGACCAGTGCCTGACAGAAAGCAGTACCACTATTTAATTGAATGAGAATTGCTTTGCTAATTCTGAAAAACCACCAGGGAACAACACCAGAATAGGTTCTTAGTTAGTAGTGCTTCAAGCAGAGGTATTATGCCCAGTCAGGCTGCATTCTTAGTTACATGAATGTGACTTTCAATGTTTACATGTGTGCTGTGAAATCATATGTACATCATAAGCCCTGAATGCAGGATGTTTAAATCTTTTTTAAAAAAGCTTTGTATTTATGTGAGAACGTCATAATATGTTTCAGAAGCTGTGAGTCCTCCAGGGTCATGCCCAGCTGTCTCTGATTTTCTGTGTAAAAATGGAGGATGTATTGAGTATCACTTGGAGTGTGATGGTAAAGCTGATTGCTCAGATGAGTCTGATGAGTTAGACTGCAGTAAGTACATCTTCCACAAACCTATATTAAAACAACAAAGAGTTCTGGTTTGTGTGGTTCTAATGTCCCAAATCTTCATTTTTTTTGCCAGACACTTGTAATTTCGACAGACCGGACATCCAATGGCAGGAAACCTGTCAGCTGAAGCAGGATTCTCAAGATGACTTTGACTGGGTTATTGGCTATGGAAGAACCAGCAATGAAACAGGACCATCAGCTGACCACAGTGGCCGTTAGTCACATTTAAGTATCTCTTAATCAGATACAAATACGCTTATCGGTGTAAATCATCCTACATCAGGGTCTGCATCCTACGACTCCACAGCCACATTTCTCTATAAATCACTGGTTGTCTGGATAAGAATTTTCAGGTAAATATATCGTATGGGAGACAAAAACATGTGCAGTGACATCGTTAGCCCTAATTTAGGGGGGCTTCAGCCTCCCTAAAATATCCCAAAGCCCCTCCTATAATTTGGGGCGACATTTTATTTATTATTATTATCTTGATATTTAAAATATATTTAAAATAAGTGCATACATGCAGCGAACACGAGCCAGCAAGAAATCGAGTTAATCTGAAGTTCGCTTTCAAAATTATTATCGTTATGATTCCCATCATGCCTCATTAGCATGCGTCAAGCGTGACGTGAACACACGGTGTACACACGGTCAGCGATTGCACGTTGATAGCAGCGATTGTTGCTTAATCTGAACATTTACCTGTGGTAAGAGAAGGAAGGACGATATTGTAGCCTAGTCTATTTCAACCTTAATGTTGGAAGCTAAAGCGAACGTCGTCTAAAATGCTAACATCGTGAAAAATCTTTTATTAGCTGTCTAATATCGAATCTCTGAAGTACACATAATGTTAGTATCTATTCCCAATCACCGCGAGTGAAATTTAGTGTCATTAGTACTAGTTCCCAAAAAGTTCTCCCAAAGGGATTAATAAAGTAAATTCTATTCTATTCTATTTTCACCGCATGCAATGTACGAGAAGCCCTCCAGGGGCTAAGCCCCCCCCCTATCTGTCAACCCTAGTGACGTCCCTGGGCATGTGTATAAATATAGGTACTCTTGTCATTTTATTGATTTAAATAGATTTAGCAATAATTATTAGAACTCAAAATTGGTTTGATAACCTCAGTGACCCTTGACCTCCATACACAGGTGAATGCAATCACTCTCCTTTATATCACAGTAAAATCCTAAGAGTTAAATTAACTCTACTCGGAGTGTATTTGGTCCCACTCTATATAGAGTTAAACCGACTCTGAGAAAGAGTTATTTAATAATCTATTTTCTTCATGTTTTTCCAAATGTGCATGGAAAATGCAAACTAAATATTAACTATTCAAAGAGGGACCAAGTCCACTCCAGAAAGAGTAAAAACAGACAAAAATAGACTGTTTAGCTCAAATAGACTTATTTAAATAACTCTCCTTCAGAGTTGGTTTAACTCTGTATAGAGTGGGACCAAATACACTCTGAGTAGAGTTAATTTAACTCTTAGGATTTTACTGTGTAGATATAATTTCTCCTTTATAGAGTGACAACATGGCAGCCTCAAAACAAGTCACAGATGAGTTGAAAACTTGTTTGTTGAACATCATGGTTTAGGGGAAGGATACAGAAAGCTCTGAGAGATTTCAACTGTGAGGAACATTGTGAGGAATTGGAAGACCACAATCCCAGTTCTAGTTAAGGCCTGAAGTGGTAGACCAAGAAGAATCTCGGATAAGCAAAAGTGCAGAATAGTGAGAACAGTTACAGACAACCCACAGACCAGCTCCAAAGACCTACATCATCATTTTAGTGCAAATCACTGTTTAACGCACTTTATACAAGGAGATGCTGTGTGAACGAGTGATGAGGCTTTTCTCTGCACACGCTACAAACGCTTGAGCTAAAACACATTTGGAAAGCAAGCCTTCATTTTGTAATTAGGTGCTATGGACTGATGAAAGTAAAATTTTCGAGTTATTTGGGCAATAAGGGGGTGTTATGCATAATGAAAAAAACAACAGTATTCCAAGCAAAACACTTGCATCCTACAGTAAAATTTGGTGGTGGTTCCATTATGCCGTGGGGCTACATGGCCAGTGCGGGGACTGGGAATCTTGTTAAAGTTGAGCGTCGCATGGATTCCACTCAATATCTGCAGATTCTGGAGAAGGAATCAGTCACAAAGTTGAAGTTGTGGAGGGGCTGGATCGTTCAACAAGACAATGACCCTAAACGCTGCTCAAAATCTCATGCAGAGGAACAAGTAGAATGTTCTGGAATGGGCATCTCACTCCGCAGACCTAAATAATATTGAACATTGTGGTGTGATTTAAAGCAGTTGTCCATGCTTGAAAACCATCAAACCTGACTGAACTGGAGATGTTTTGTGAAGAAAAATGGTTCAAAATACCTTGAATGCCAGAATCTATCTGGAGGCTATATAAAGTGTTAAGAGACTGTTATTTCTTATCCAGACAACCAATGATGTATGAAGGAAAATCTTGAAGTAACATGGCGTGCCAAAATATTTGCCAATCAATGTAGTTTGGTATCAGAAAAGATGTTTGAAAGCAGGTGTTCCACATCTCTGATGGACCATACATGAGACTGTTTAAATGTATTTCCTTCTGGCAAGTGTCGGTCATTAAGATTTTCTATAAATTCACCTTCTCACAAGAAAATTAATCATTTTAGTCTCATTTCAGCATTAGTGCAAAGAGTACTGAAATATAATACTCAAGTAAAAGTACCATTACTTGCCCAAAAAAGTCAAGAAAGTAGAGCAAAAGAATCTGTTCTAAATAGGACTCAAAGTTCGAGCAAAGCTCTTCTAAAACTACTCAAGAGTATCACATTCTAGATATAGAAAGAGAAGAGGTAAAGAGAAAGAGAAGAAAAAGGAGAGCATGAAAGAAAAGAGATAGATAGCATTAACAGTATAAAAGCAAGCTGGAGGTAAAAAAGAGGAGAGAGGGAAAGAGACGGATAGATTGAAAATAGAGAAAGGGAGAGAGCACAAAAAATATAAATACAGGAGAATGAAAAAGAGTGAATGAAAAAAGGAAGAGAAAGAAAAATAGAAAGCAAAGAAAAAGTAAGAGAGAAAGAGAGAAGGATAAAAAGAGGAGCATGAGTGAAATAGAAACAATGAGAGAGATAGAGAGAAAAGGGATATAGAGAGTGCAAAACAGAAGAAAGAGAAAAAAGAGAATGAGAGGAAAAAACTTCTTCAAAATTAAGCATTGAACTGTTTTCCTGGCGATAATTATACAAATCATTTCCATTTCTACTGATTGAATTGATTGATTATATTCCCTATATCTCATTTTTGGAGGATCGTTGCTTACATGCAATTTGATTGGACGGGTTATGTGCCAATCAATGTAGAAAAAAAATACATTTAAAAAAAATATAAAGTAGTTAAGGCAGGTTGAAGAAAAGTAGTGCAGTCAAAGTACAGACACAGAACTAGAAATGTACTCAAGTAAAAGTAAACATTTTTGAATCTACAATTTCGGAGAAAAGCTACTTAATTACACTAATTTGAGTGTTGGTAACTAGTTACTTTACACTACTGCATTTTAGAGGTTTAAAAGTCAATCATTACAGATTCCGTGACCTAAGAGCGTTGAAATGCTTTATCGATGTATTTTTAGACGTCTATAAGAAACCCTTCGTGCTAAACTTCGATCACTCTTTTCAGCGATCATGAACATCTATTGCATCATAATGTACTGTCAATAGGAGGAGGAGGAGGATACCTGTATGTGAACTCCAGTGCCCAGAGCAAAGGGGATGTTGCCAGATTAATTTCCCAGCTAGAGTTTCCTGCCAGTGTGGGCCTATGCCACCTGCGCTTCTGGTTCCACATGTATGGCTCACAGCACATGGGTTCACTGAAGGTAAATTAAAGAGTGGAAGAGTTCATTCATTCACTTCTCAGATGATTTCCTCTTTCTTCTTTCAATTAACATGACTTTTTAAATTCAGAAAAGCCCTGATCTCTAATCTACTAGAATTAATTACATTTGGATACTGTTCACTGTGCATTTGATTTAGAGTTCTGCAACTCTTTTTAAAGGTCTTCTACAGAAACGTAGAAAACTAAAAGTGGATTGTTGCTCTGAGTTGTTTTCTTCTTTATTCGCATGAGAATATTTTAGATCTGTGATCTTCCCTTTATATCATCACTATTCGGGAGCATGGTTGCTGTGAAGTTTCATAACTTTCAGAGTTTACGGCTGTAATTTGGTGCATTTTAAGAGTTAAAAAACAAGTCACTCTCGGAGCTTCCTGATTTTTATTTATTTTTTTGGTAAATTTTCTGGTAAAATTACCAAAATGTTGGCTTATTCTAAGGGAAAAGATGGTCTTGGAGCTTCATGTGAATGTTCAGTTAATAAATGCATTTATTTGAGGCATTTTTGGTAATTAGTTTTTTTTTTAAATGGTGACCGTGGAGAAAATTTGGGAAGTTTTTAAGAACAGCACAACCTTCACTGGTTTTAGAACAGAGGTTGGGCTTAATACTGTCTGTGTTATTGCCCCATAGATTATCAAAATCCACCAAGGGTTTTTTAATAATCCTGAATCGCTGATGTCGAAAAAACTAAATGTAATAAATTCTGAAATTTCTGCGAACATAATAGAGCATTTTAGAGCATTTTCTGGTCCAAACATATTTTGCATTTTGCAGATGATCCCTAAGCAATCCTGTATCCTGCAACTGTACGTACACAGCAAAGTAAATCAGCTAAACATGGGTAAAGACATATTTTGACAAAAATAGAGTTGTATCTCGGCCGATAGGGAACATATTAAAAGCAGGTGTCATTTGTCTATTAATAGCATTAGCGTTAGCTAGCTTGTTATTTCTGTTTACTTCTTAAATGCTTCCCAATTCATTCATGTCACTTTTATTTTCTATTTTTTTCTGAAATTGACAAGCAAGAGTCACTTCAAATAAAAATTAAACTATTAGAAAACACTGTTAAATTAGAGATATCACTCACAGATTTTGAGTGACAGGGAAGGTCCCTGATCCAATCAAACAGCTCCCGGCACAAATTAAGCATTACGCTTAATTTAAATAAACAAAACCAAATAGCTCAGATACTTCTGGAACAAAGTTATTTGGAGCAATGAGACCAAAATGTAACTTTTTCATCAATAAACACAGAGTTACCACACTCACTGTGTTTAATGTGCTGACGAGTTCCTGTGATGTACTTCTGACCTAATACTTCAGGTGTATGTGCTTGGTCTTAATGGAAAGCCCCTTCTGATGTGGGCAGCCTGTGGAAACCATGGCGACAGCTGGCAGTACGCTAATGTGATCTTATCCAGCGTGTCGACCTTCAGAGTGAGCCTTCAGGCAGAAGTGGGATCAGACCAATGGACGGAGATCGCTGTGGATGACTTGTCGTTCACTGAGCAATGTCTTCTTGGAGGTTTACAGAGGTTTCTCATCTCTTCCCGAACGTAAGGCTTGCTTCTCCATTTAGCTTCTCTATCTCTCTCTCTCTCTTCAGGTCCTGTAACCCCGCTCCCACAAACCTGCCACACGGAGCACTTCCAGTGTCTGTACCTGTTTGAGTGCATCCCTCAGAGCTGGCACTGTGATGGAGAGGTAGACTGTCTGGATCACTCGGATGAGGAGAAGTGTGCCAGTGTGCTTCCTGGTACTGTACCTCCTCATACTGAGTGTGAGAGTGGGCAGTTCCAATGCAGGAACAGCAGTTGTATTCCTGCCCTCCTACGCTGTGATGCGGTTCTGGACTGTCCGGATGGAGACGATGAACACGGATGCTGTAAGAGCTCTCATACATCTCTTTAAAACGAAGCAGCAGAACAATGTTTTGTAACTGTGTCTCTGTAGCTGTGAAGACGTGTGGCGTAGGAGAGCTGCTGTGTGAGGCGACAGACAGCTGTGTGGCACAGCAGAAACGATGTGATGATGTGGTTCACTGCCCTCCTTTCAGCTCTGATGAGTCCAGCTGTTTTGGTATAGTACACATCCATCCGTCCGCCAACTATCCATCCCAGCTATCCAGCAATCCAACCACCCACCCATCCATT